>JANAVB010041219.1:36250050-36282550 GCA_029216955.1 Iris pallida | reverse complement strand
TATTTGTATCAACAAGACATTTTCATATGTGAGTTACCCAAATTGCCTTTTCAGATCTCTTAATAAGTTATTAAAACACTAAAGTAGCATCATCTTCCCATTTCAAAGAAGCCAGTAATATGCTTCCCAAACTATATTTTATACAGATTACAGAAGGAGAGTGGGACAATACGAAGGAAAAGAAGGAATATAGAAGGAATGCAACAACAAAATTGATGTGAAGAGAAAGAACAATAAACAGAAGAGAAACGAAAAAGGGAAAGAGGAAGAGCTGGCATTCACCTTTGATCCATCATGAGTCATGACAACCTCTTCTCTGGTCCTCGCTTTCCCCAACTAACAAATGACTGCATTGGCTGCCATGCTATCGTCTCGGAGGTAGGTAAGGCAGAGAAGAAATTGGGGCTAGTATTGAACAACACTGACTTCAGAAAATCATCACCCGCGCCTCAAACACACACAAACATGGTGAGGCTCAGATTCGCGGTTGATCCATCATACTCTCCGTCTTCTAACATATGGCTGCAGCGAAGCTGCCCCACCATAGAGGGGAGAAGAATGGAGGGAAGTAATCATCAGCAATGACAGGAGTTGAAAAGGGGTCCAATATCTTTATAGAGCACCAACTCCTTTCGTGACTTCTCACTCTTCAAGCTTCATACTTAAACTAATGAGTAAATGAATCTCGCAATGGTGCATTCAGATCATCATTGCCTCTGACACGAATATATACATAGAAAGATAAAGAATAAGAGATAAGAAAGAAAAAGGAAGAGGGCCCCATATTCGCTTTCAATCCAAAACATTGTGGATAAGCTTCACATCCATTCCCTACAATAATTGATAGGTGCAGCAAAGCTTTCTTGCCATCATAAAAGGAAAGAGGAAACAAAGAAGAGGTTGGGATAAGGCTATGGTGTATAGCACATCTTTGAGTTACATAATTTAGATTACCAGTCACCACATTACCATCATGACGAGTAGTGACCTCAGTACCAGCTCTACTCTCCTTTGTTCCCTTTCTGCCCTGCTAGTGAATGGTGCCTGTTCTGCCATGGCTAGAGGTATGGAAGAAAAAACTAGGGTTAGAAGTAGTGTTAACAGGCTAAAATTGCACAATAGTTAGTAATCATCATCACCTCTCTCTCACACACACACACATACTGATATATTTATACACACACACACAACAACAACAACAACAACAGCAAAAGACGAAAAGTGGAAGAAGAGGCTCAGATCCGCTCCTCTGCTCCACTCTCCTGCTGGCCAAAGGCTGCAGCAGCCAACTGCCCCGCCATCATCAGAGGAAGAGAAGGCTGAGTAGAAATTAGGCAATTACAGTGAACATAAGCAAAGTTCAAGGTATTTACGTTAAAATTAGCACCCCCCCCCCCCCCCCCCACCACCCCAAAAGAAAAGAAAAAAAAAAAATCAGATTCGGCCTAGCGGTCAATCATCCACATTGTGCAGATGATCCTCATTCTCTCCATCTTCTCTTCTAACAGTGGGCTACAAGAAAATAAAAGTTGCCTCGTCTTTGGAACTTGGAAGAGGGAAAAGAAAGCAGAGAAGTAAGTTCGCAGGTTGAATTTAACCACGACCACCACCATCATCATAGGAATAAGTCCAATATATTTAGTTGCAAATTAGTTTAAGAAAAGAAATAATGAAAGGAGAGGCTCAGATTCAGCTTCGATCCATCATCTCACAATGTGGAGATAGAGCCCATTTTCTTCATCCCTCCTTCCAACAAATGGCTGCAAAAAAGTTGCCTCGCCATTGGAAGGAGGAAATCCCCAGCCAAATCATCATCACCATTTTTTCCCCTTTTTTTGAGACGGGATGGGAATAAAGAGTTCCCATACAAATTGCATTCATAGTAAAGCAATATATTATAGTCAGTAGTAGCACCATCATTCAATACACTAGAGAGCAGGAAGAAGAAGCAGCACCAGCAGTTTTGAATTAAAACAAACAAATAAACAAACTTTGGGCTGGGACCTTTATTTATTTATTTATTTATTTATTTATTTATGTTGGGTTGAGGGTGGAGGTGGTGGTTGTGGGGGGTAAAGTAGGACCTAACCAAAGTTCCTCTAAGAAGGTAATGCAGCAACAGAAGAACAGGTTCAGATTCGGCTTTCATCCCCATTCTAATTCCCCCGCTTGGCCGAGGAAAAGAAAAGAATGGGAGAAGAAACTAAGTCTTTCCATTTAAAGGGTCAACCAAACATTTTTTGGATTAACACTTTTCACTCGCATCACCCACTTCCAAGCAACCAAAGAGACCATAAAGGATATTCAAACAAAATAGAAATATTACTATCAACCTTTAAGAAAGGCTCAGAGCACAGCTTTGATCCTACACCATGAGCGAATATTTCATGACCATCTTTCCTCTACTATCCTCCCCCTGCTAACAAATGGCTGCATCTGCCTTGTTATTGCCTCACTATTGGCAAAGGGAGAGACGGCCGGGAGAAAATTAGGGTTTACTCGGACTAGAAGAGCACAATCTTGAGTTGAAATCATCTAGAGAGAGCAGCACAAGCACCAGAACCACCAGCACCAGTAACTGCAGAATGTGCTAAGGCTTTGTTTGGAATTGCTGCTTTTTCTAAAGGAGGCAGTAGCAGAAGATGCTAAGATTCAGATCCGTCACCAGATGTCATTAGTACCTTTCCCCTGTTTCGCTCTCTTTCCCCTACTAGCTAATGGCTGCAACGGCTGGCTGCCTCGCCACTATCAGAGGAAGCGAAGGCAGAGTAAAGATTAGGGCATTAAAGTGAATAGGGTAAAGTTCCAAGGTATTTAAGTGAAATTAACCCCCAAATAATATGAGATTCACTCTATCGATCAATCACCACCAATATTGTGGTGGATCATAGTTTGCAGTATCCAGTACGATGCGGCCGCTACGGCCGATACAGATACGGTTTGACATCGTCCAGATCCGATACCAACCTCTACCGACCAACACCGACATTGGAAGTCTCTTTCCCGGTCAATTCGGCATAGAAAATTAAAAAGCATAGTAAGGTTCAAAAAGATATTAATGAAGAAAACTTAAGGTGGCTATTATTTCATTCAATTTCATAAGTAGTAAGAAACAACACAGAAAATACATAAAATTATGACTAAATGTATAAATTACTTTTTTCTAAATTTTTCATAATTTATTAATCATTATTTGCTTTCTGATACCAAAAAACTCAATAACTCGATCCGAAACCACCGATCCTGTTACTAGTACGAAGGTTGGATCCTAATTCCGATACGCAAACCTTGGTGGAGATGATCCCCATTCTCTCCATCTTCCCTTCTAACAAATGGGCTGCAAGAAAATAAAAAGCTACCTCGCCAATGTAAAGAGGGAATACAAGACAAAGAAGAAGTTTGGGGGCTCGAATTTAGCCACCACCATCACCACTGTTAATTGCAAATTAGCAAATAAAGAAATAATGGAAGAAGAGGCTCAGATTCAGTTTCGATCCATCATCACTCACAATGTGGAGATGGAACCCCCATTCTCTTCACCCCTCCTTACAAATGGCTGCAATGGATCTGCCTCGCCATCATAAGGAGGCAATCCCAGACAAATCATCATCACCATGTTTTTCTTCTCTTTTTCTTCTGTTTTTTTCTTTTTTGGAAGAGAGCAAGGATGGGGTAAAAGAGATCCATACAAATTGCATTCATATAAAGCAATATATTACAGACAGTACTCAGTAGTACCATACATAGCTAGGGCTGCAAACGAGCCAAGCCGAGCCAAGCTTTTGTAAGCTTGAGCTAGGCTTGACTAGAATTAATCGAGCTCAAGCTCGAGCTTGATAAGTTTTTATTTTTAGAGCTTGAGCTTGGCTCGAGCTTGGCTTGATAAGCAAGCTTGATAAACAGCTCGATAAGCTCAAATAAAGCAAGTTAAGCTTGATTTCAAGCTCGCTCAACTTTATTTCAAGCTATTTTTTGAAATCCCCACCCCCACCCCCACCCCCACCCCCCCCCCCCCCCCCCCCCCCCCCCACACACACACACAAAATTAGGGGACTCGAACCATGCCGGCCCCATCGGGTGTCCATTCTAATACCACTAGGCTAGAGAGCTTGGGCATTTCAAGCTCATTAAGCTTGATTTCAAGCTTAACAAGCTCGATTTCAAGCTAGTTAGGTTTGAATTCAAGTACATGTAATATTAACAATCTATGTATAAAATTAAATAAAAAAAAGTTATTTAATATCAATTATTAAGGACATATAAATATATAATGCACACAACTATATTGTTATAAAAACATATATAAAATTAGAATTCAACAAAGAACAAACGAGCTTCAAATCAAGCTTCTAAACGAGCTCCTAAACAAGCTCCTAAATGAGCCAGCTTGCGAGCTCATAAACGAGCCGAGTACTTCTAAGTTTGAGCTTGGCTCGTTTATTAAACGAGCTCGAAAATGAAGCTCGAGCTCAGCTTGTTTACTAAACGAACCGAGCTCAAACAAGCTATTATCGAGGCAAGCTTCGAGCAGCTCAGGAACGGCTTGGCTCATTTGCAGCCATATACATAGCCACGAAGAAGAGGCTCAGATTCAGCTTCGATCCATCATCACTAAATGTGGAGATGGAACCCCCATTCTCTTTATCCCTCCTTACAAATGGCTGCAATGGAGCTGCCTCGCCATCATAAGGAGGAGGAAATCCCAGCCAAATCATCATCACCATGTTTTTCTTCTCTTTTTCTCTTTTTTTTTTTTTTTTTTTTTTTTGGAGAGAGTACTTCTAAGCTTGCAAGCTCGAACAAGCAGAGTACTTCTAAGCTTGAGCTTGGCTCGTTTATTAAACGAGCTCGAAAATGAAGCTCGAGCTCAGCTTGTTTACTAAACGAACCGAGCTCAAACAAGCTATTATCGAGGCAAGCTTCGAGCAGCTCACGAACGGCTTGGCTCATTTGCAGCCATATACATAGCCACGAAGAAGAGGCTCAGATTCAGCTTCGATCCATCATCACTAAATGTGGAGATGGAACCCCCATTCTCTTTATCCCTCCTTACAAATGGCTGCAATGGAGCTGCCTCGCCATCATAAGGAGGAGGAAATCCCAGCCAAATCATCATCACCATGTTTTTCTTCTCTTTTTCTCTTCTTTTTTTTTTTTTTTTTTTTTTTTGGAGAGAGTACTTCTAAGCTTGCAAGCTCAAACAAGCCGAGTACTTCTAAGCTTGAGCTTGGCTCGTTTATTAAACGAGCTCGAAAATGAAGCTCGAGCTCAGCTTGTTTACTAAACGAACCGAGCTCAAACAAGCTATTATCAAGGCAAGCTTCGAGCAGCTCACGAACGGCTTGGCTCATTTGCAGCCATATACATAGCCACGAAGAAGAGGCTCAGATTCAGCTTCGATCCATCATCACTAAATGTGGAGATGGAACCCCCATTCTCTTTATCCCTCCTTACAAATGGCTGCAATGGAGCTGCCTCGCCATCATAAGGAGGAGGAAATCCCAGCCAAATCATCATCACCATGTTTTTCTTCTCTTTTTCGCTTTATTTTTTTTTTTTTTTTGGAGAGAGTGCAAGGATGGGATTAAAGAGATCCCATACAAATTGCATTCATAGTAAAGCAATATATTACAGACAGTACTCAGTAGTACCATACATAGCCACGAATAAGAAGAGGCTCAGATTCAGCTTCAATCCATCATCACTCAGTGTGGAGATGGAACCCCTATTCTCTTTATCCCTCCTTACAAATGGCTGCAATGGAGCTGCCTCGCCATCATAAAAAGGAGGAAATCCCAGCCAAATCATCATCACCATGTTTTTCTTCTCTTTTTCTCTTTTTCTTTTCTTTTCTTTTTTTTTGGGAGAGAGTGCAAGGATGGGGTTAAAGAGATCCCATACAAATTGCATTCATAGTAAAGCAATATATTACAGACAGTACTCAGCAGTACCATACATAGCCACAAAGAAGAAGAGGCTCGGATTCAGCTTCGATCCATCATCACTCACAATGTGGAGATGGAACCCCCATTCTCTTCATCCCTCCTTACAAATGGCTGCAACGGAGCTGCCTCGCCATCATAAGAAGGAAATCCCAGCAAAATCATCACCACCATGTTTTTCTTCTCTCTTTCTCTCTTTTTTTCTTTCCTTTTTTTTGTGGGCGGAGAGAGCAAGGATGGGGTTAAACAGATCCCATACAAATTACATTCATAGTAAAGCATTATATTACAGACAGTACTCAGTAGTACCATACATACCCAAGAAGAAGAAGAGGATCAGATTTGAATTTGATCCATCGCCACGAGCAACGATCTCATGCTCTTTCCACTTTGCTAAAAGAATGGCTCCAGTGGCTGCCTCACCATTGACGCCGGAGGAAGAAATTAGGGTTAGGAGTACTCAGTCTGAAGAAATAAATACAATGAACCCCCACCCCCCGCCATGTTTCACGAGTATTACAGGGACTACCCATCTGCTTTATAATTTTAATATAAAATAGGAATAGAAAATAGGAGTGGTTAGTGTTATAAGTTTCTATAGAAAATATAACTATAAGGGTGGTCTGTGTAATTAGTTTCAAAGTAGGGGTAGTTTCTGTAATAAGTGTAAAGCATGGGATCAGTTAACGTAAATTGCCCCAATCTGAACTAGCAGAACCGGAACCAAATTAAAAGAGGGAGGAATTTCTACGAGTTTAAAAAAGAAAAAAGAAAAGAAAAGGAAACGGAACCAAATTTCCCCTAACAAAGCTAACAAATGGCTGCAGTGTGCGCCTTGCCATTGGCCGAGGAATAGAACCGGAGAAGAAATTGAAGTGTTCTCATTTACGGAAAACGAAATGGTTTTTTTGAACTTGCAATTCCTTAAACGTCCCACTTATTTCATTCTGGATTTGCACTATTTACTTTCATCTCCCACTTGCAAGCAATCAAACAGATCCTCAAAGTTTCTAACTTTTCACAAGTTTCCATTTGCCAAACATGCCCTAATCCCTTCCAATTTCCTTGGCATTTTCAAACACCAGAAAGAAAAATCTATAGGAAGTGTAATTTCCCAAAGGAAAGGAAACACCAAGGAATTGATTTCCTTTCCTTTCAGCGAACCAAACGAGGCCTAAAAGTAATTCAAACGGAAATGGAAACGTTGCCGTGTCAAGTTTCCCCAAAAAAGGTGAGAGAGGCTCAAAACTCAGCTTTGATCCATCACAATGAGCCAACATTAGCACCTACCTCTGTTATCTTCTCCTGCTAACAAATGGCTGCATTGTCTGCCACGCCACTGGCAGAGGAATAGAATGCTCGGAGGAAATTAAGGTTATGTAAGGGTTACTAGGACTAAAATAGCACAATGCAGAAGCAGCAATGATAAGCAATCCCAAACTCAGCATAAGTTTCAGCTATGATTCACCAGGTTTCAATACCACCTCTCTCTTGCTGACTAATGGCTGCAATGGCTGACTGGCTGCCTCACCATTATGGGAAAAAGAGAAAGCGGAGTAGAAATTAAAGCAATTAACCATCACATTGGGGAGATGCTCCCCATTCTCTCCGTCATCCCTCCTAACGAATGGCTGCAATAAAAATAAAAATCTGCCTCGCCATCGGAAAAGGGAATATAAGCAAGAGAGGGAGTTTGAGGGCTTGAATCAAACCGCCGCCGCCGCCACCACCGTCATCATCATGGGGAAAAGTTCACAAACACCCTTAGGAGATGGAACTCCCTTAGTTGCAAATCAAAGAGACGAGGCTCCACTTGTAAGAGCATCTCCAATAGATGGGACTGAAAAATGCATCTTGGGGCACAATTTTATAATAATAAAATAAATCTAGAAGAGTTTGGGGCATGTGGGAATAATGTGAAAATGGGTTGGGGCCAATGTTTTAAAAATCGGACCGGAGATCAACCCGGTCAGGACACTGGGTTGGGTCAAACCGGTCCAACCGGTGGGTTAACCCAAGTTGAACCATTTATATAGGCTTACAACCTTACATCGAATATATTACATGGTACACAACTACATATATACTACTTAGAAGTTCTACATATTTACCATAATAAAAACTGGTCAAGAAGCAAACATATTAACTTTGATTCCACGTAAAGTCCAAAACAAATGTCTTGGTGATCAGACGATTCGGTGGTCTGACCGCCCGATCGAGCAGGTTTACCGGATCTTTGGAAAAAACTGTGGGTCGGTATTAAACCGGCCCGAAAAAGCTATTCGTTCACAGTTCAGCCGCTAGTCCGGTCGAGTTTTTAAAACACTGGTTAGGGTACATTTGAACTATTTTTTCTCCCTCGTTTCTCACTCATTTTCAGAACAAAAATGGGTCGGGACCATCATTGGGGGGGCCTCCAATTGAGCCTTACTAACTATACTACAATATGAGATCCTACATGATGAGAACCTACATTCTGAATGTAGAAATTCTCATGCCCGTGCTACAGCTCCTGTGGCTGGGACATGACCATCATGGGACTTAATATTCTACAAAATGAGTTCCTACTTTCTGAATCAAGAATCTAGAAATTGGGATGAGCCTTACTATTGATGCACTAAATGAAAACAAGAAACAGACCCTTTGTTGCAAATCAGCGAAGAGGCTCAGATTCGGTAATCACTCACAATGTGGAGATGGAACCCCCATTCTCTTCATTCCTCCTTCCGACAAATGGCTGCAAAAGGAGTTACCTCGCCATCGGGAGGAGGGAATCGCCAGCCAAATCATCATCACCATTCTTTTCCCCACAAATTACGTTTTTTGCAGTAAAGCAATATATTATAGTCAACAGTACCATCATCCTCCTCTAAGAAGAAATAAGATCTGGTCTCTTCTCACCTTGGTAAAAGAATAGCTGCAGTGGCTGCCTCGTCATTCACGGAGAAAGAGAGTAGGGTTAGGGTTAGGGTTTGGGGTACTCGGTCTGAACTAGCATGATGCTGAGTTCGAACCGTCGTCTCCACCCGTGGCCTAAAAGCAGCACATTGTGGAGATGAAGATGATGATGACGACGATGATTCATCTCCTTCGTCCCAAGGAATGGCTGCAGCGGGGCTGCCTCGCCATTTATAAAAAAAATGGAGAAGAATATACGGAGAAGTAGTTTAGGGTTAGGGCTTACTCATCATCGTCATCAACACTGAGAGAGAAAAAAAAAAAGCAGAAGCAGCAATTAAGCAATCCCGAACCCAGCCGAAGCCGGAAGAGAGAGAGAGATTAGATAGATCCCAGCTTGATAGAAAGGAACCGTCTCCTATCCGGAAGTGGCAGACAACCAGTGTCAGTTTACTATTTCGGGTATCAGGAACACCGCCCAAAGATTTATTTAACTGTGTGCGCAAAGCGGTTTGATGCTTGATGCACAGGTTTTATTTTAGGCTTTTTCTAAGGACACTATCACTTTTACTTGGGGGCAGCCCAAAAATGTTTCAAAATATTACAAGTTTGCCATCATTTTTTATTACTTGGGGCTAGCCCAAGCAAAGGTATAAATGATAAGTTTGCTTTCTTCTCTCCCAACATTTCTAGGTCATAGAATTAAACCATAGCCCAAATTTATTCCCAAATTTTTCTTCCTTTCTTTCCTAGGAATAGCACCTTGACATCAGTGGGCTTGAAGTAAATGAAGAGGAAATAGCCAATCACAATCGCAACAAAGATTCCAAATCCAACAAAAACCCAGCACAGAGCTCAACAAACCCATCTCCTCCACCTTACTGCCGCCTCTCCAAGAAGCAGAAGAAAATCACCACCACTACCACAACAAGATAAAATAATATTTTCCCACCCAAAGAAAATAATAGCTATTTTGGGAAACTTAAAAGGAAGAAGAAAAAAAATGAGAAGAGGGTCCTACATTTTGTGAAGAGTTTCATACCGAAACTCTCTGTAAACATACCCACAAAGAGTTTGGGACAGGACTGCCAGCCCCTTGGCAGTCCTAATTTAATGTAGCTGGCAGTCCTGTATGAAACTCTCTGTGAAGAGAGTTTCATATCCAAACTCTCTTCACAGAAAGTTGAGGGCTTGAATCAAACCGCCACCGCCACCACCACCATCATCATCATCATCATCATCATCATCATCATCATCATCATCATCATCATCATGGGGACCCTTAGGAGATGGAACTCCCTTAGTTGCAAATCAAAGAGACGAGGCTCCACTTGTAAGAGCATCTCCAATAAATGGGACAGAAAAATGCATCTTGGGGCACAATTTTATAATAATAAAATAAATCTATAAGAGTTTGGGGCATGTGGGAATAATGTAAAAATGGGTTGGGCCAATGTTTTAAAAATCGGACCGGAGATCAACCCGATCAGGACACTGGGTTGGGTCAAACCGGTCCAACCGGTGGGTTAACCCGGGTTGAACCATTTATATAGGCTTACAACCTTACATTGAATATTTTACATGGTACACAACTACATATATACTACTTAGAAGTTCTACATATTCACCATAATAAAAACTAGTCAAGAAGCAAACATATTAACTTTGATTTCACGTAAAGTCAAAACAAAAGTTTGGGTGATCAGACGATTTGGTGGTCTTACCGCCCGATCGAGCAGGTTGACCGGATTTTTGGAAAAAACTGTGGGTCGGTATTAAACCAGCCCGAAAAAGCTATTCGTTCGCAGTTCGGCGCTAGTCCGATCGAGTTTTTAAAACACTGGTTAGGGTACATTTGAACTATTTTTTCTCCCTCGTGTCTCACTCATTTTCAGAACAAAAATGGGTCGGGACCATCATTGGGGGGGGGGGGGGGGGGGGGGGGGGGGGGGGGTGGCCTCCAAATGAGCCTTAATATACTACAAAATGAGATCCTACATTATGAATGTATAAATTCTCATGCCCGTGCTACAGCTCCTGTGGCTGGGACATGACCCGTCATGGGACTTAATATTCTACAAAATGAGTTCCTACTTCCTACTTTCTGAATCAAGAATCTAGAAATTGGGATGAGCCTTACTATTGATGCTCTAAATGAAAACACGAAACAGACCCTTTGTTGCAAATCAGCGAAGAGGCTCAGATTCGGTAATCACTCACAATGTGGAGATGGAACCCCCATTCTCTTCATTCCTCCTTCCGACAAATGGCTGCAAAGGAGTTGCCTCGCCATCGGGAGGAGGGAATAGCCAGCCAAATCATCATCACCATTCTTTTCCCCACAAATTACGTTTTTTGCAGTAAAGCAATATATTATAGTCAGTAGTACCATCATCATCCTCTAAGAAGAAATAAGATCTGGTCTCTTCTCACCTTGGTAAAAGAATAGCTGCAGTGGCTGCCTCGTCATTCACGGAGAAAGAGATTAGGGTTAGGGTTAGGGTTTGGGGGCACTCGGTCTGAACTAGCACGATGCTGAGTTCAAACCATCCTCACCACCCGTGGACTAAAAGCAGCACATTGTGGAGATGAAGATGATGAAGACGACGATGATTCATCTCCTTCTTCCCAAGGAATGGCTGCAGCGGGGCTGCCTCGCCATTTATAAAAAAAAAATGGAGAAGAATATACGGAGAAGTAGTTTAGGGTTAGGGCTTACTCATCATCGTCATCAACACTCGGGAGAGAAAAAGAAAGAGAGAAATAAGCAAAAGCAGCAATTAAGCAGTCCCGAACCCGGCCGAGATAGATCCCAGCTTGATAGAAAGGAACCCTCTCCTATCCGGAAGTGGCAGACCACCAGTGTCAGTTTACTATTTCGGGTATTAGGAACACCGCCCAAAGATTTAACTGTGTGCGCAAAGCGGTTTGATGCACAGGTTTTATTTTATTTTAGGCTTAATTGCACTTTGCTACCCTCAACTATTCCGCCTTTTCAACTTGATACCATAAACTTTTTTTCATAACAAATTGGTACCTCAACTATTATTTTTTTTCAACTTGATACCTAATTTTTCAAAAATTCCGAAAATGCCCTTCCCTCTTCCTTCCCTCCACCCCCTTCCCCACTCCGGCCACCCCCCCTGCTAGCTCTGGCCGCCCCACCCCCCCTGCTAGCTCCGCCCCCCCCCCCCCCCCGCCCCCCACCCCCCCCTGCTACCTTCGGCCACCCCCTGCCCCGCCTCCCGCCCCGCCCTCCCTCCCCAGCCCCCCTCCTCCCGTGCTGCCGCGGCCTAGGGGAGAGGCGGGGGCGGGCGGGCGGGCGGAGTGAGCAGGGGGGGGGGGGTGGGGGGGGGGGGGGGGGGGGGGGGGGGGGGGGGGGCGGAGCTAGCAGGGGGGGGGGGCGGCCGGAGTGAGCAGGGGGGGCGGCCGGAGCGTGCAAGGGGAGAGGGTTAGGGGTAGGGGTAGGGGCATTTTAGTCCAAAATAACATCTGGGTACCAAATTGTTACAAAAAATAGTTTAGGGTACAAAGTTGAAAAATGGTAATAGTTGAGGGTAGCAAAGTGCAATTACCTTTATTTTATTGGTTTTTTTGTTTTGACTTTCATCCCACTTAGGGACTTTTTGGGTAGATGTAACTCTTTAAAAGTGTGAAAGTGGCACTTGCAGCAAGTTGAGTTTTCGTGGACTTGCAGCAAGTGACACTTTCCAAAATGTATTTGGATGTAGTACTTTTTGTCTGGTGAAAGTGGAAGAAAAATGAGTTCGTTGTTTGGATGGTTGGTGAGAGTGGATATTGAAAGTGATAAAATTACTAAACATTAAATATATCATAATTAAATATATCAAATTGTAATTCTAATTTTATTGAATTAAAATTTAATAATATTTTAAATCCATTTAAAATACATTCTCATAATTAAATATATCATAGTAAATATTTTTATTTCACAATTTCTAAATCAATTTTACTCCTCGTAAAAAAAATGACAACCCACCCACCTGTACTCTCCAAACAAGCTACACAAAATTTGACAACCCACACACAAAAACACAGAGTCCACATCTAGGCACACACAAAATTGAAGCACCAGCTTCCTCTCCACGAAGCAGACCAGCAGCTTCGTCCGCCTCCGTCTCCGCCGTAGCCGACTCTCTCCACCGCCTCCTCCTAGTCATCCTCTCTCCACCGCCTCTTCTTCCCTCCGCCTCCTCCTTCTCTGTCCACCACCTCCTCGCCTGCGACCGCGGCGTCCTCGCAGTGTCACCGGCTCCTCCTCCTCCTCCTCTCCCCACCGCCTCCTCCTAGTCCTCATCTCTCCACCGCAAGGCGACGGCTTCCTACGACCGTGGTGGCTTCCTGCGACGGCGTCGGACCGGGAGTCTGTTGTTTTTTTCATTTTGGAGTCTCCAATCTCCTTTGGCAGCAACTTTCCCACTTTCATGACACTTTCCTCACTTTTGTGAAGCAAGTGGAATGGGGAGAATATTGGGGGACAACAAGTGGCAAGTGTCAGAGAAATGACACTTACATGCCACTTGCATCGTCGATCCAAACGTCTGATCTCGATGGAGATCCCTCCAGTTCCTGCAGAAACTCCAAGTTGTAAGAGAAATGCTGCGATCCAAACAGACCCTTAGAGCATCTCCAACCCTATTGTGAGTTTGAAAAAAAAAGGTTGCCACATAGGAATGACAACCTTTTTTTTCAAAAGTACTTCTCCAATGCAAATGTGAAATAAAGTGTGGAGTTGACATGGCAATGACATGGCAAAGACAATGTGAAGTTGGTTGTCTAGATCTAGACAATGCACTTCACAATGTCTTTATGTCCACATCATCATTTGTGAATAAAAATATTTATAAAAAGAAATAGAAGAGTAAAAGTTGTCTTGGAAGTTGTAAAAAATTACTTTGTATTGTATTCTCAATACTTTTGCATTGGAGATGACTTTTTAAACTCATTATCATTTGTGAATATAATCTTGCCACCTATACAAGACATTGTCTTGTGTCCTATGCCACCTAGGATTCACATCACAAAAGAAGACAATAGGGTTGGAGATGCTCTTAAGCATCTCCAACCCTATTGTGACTTTAGAAAAAAGTTAATGCCACATAGGAATGACAATTTTATTCAAAAGTTCTTCTCCAATGCAATTGTCAAGTCAATTATGAAGCTTATGTGGCAAAAACTAAAGAAGACATTGTGAAGTTGATTGTCTTGTTCTAGACAATGCACTTCACAATGTCTTCTATTCCATATCATCAATTATGAATAAAAATATTAGAAAAAAGAAAGAAGATGAGTAGTTGTCTTAAAAGTTGCCTTGGAAGTTGGAAAAAAATATTTTTTATTGTCTTCTCAATACTTTTGTATTGGAGAGAGTTTTTCTATCTCATTGTCTTTTGAGATATAGTTTTGCCGCATAAACAAGACATTGTCTTGTGGCTCATGCCACATAGGAGCCACCTAAGACTCACAACACTTAACAAGACAATAGGGTTGGAGATGCTCTTAGTACGACTTTGTACTTACATCCCACTTTTTATTTTTTTTAGACTCACTTCCCACTTTCGTCACTAAAAGTATTTTTCGTGACAAAACAATTTTTTTTTGACAAAATGAATGTTTTTCGTGACGAAAGGTGGGATGTAAGTCTAAAAAAATTAAAAAGAGGGATGTAAGTACAAATTCATATTAACAAGTGGGACAAAGTCAAAAATCCCTATTTTATTTTATTTTTTGTGCGTATGCACATCACATGTAGGGTTGCAAATGAGCCCAGCCGTTCGCAAGCTACTCGAAGTTCGGCTCAGTAGAAGTTTGTTTGAGCTCGATTTGTTTAGTAAACAAGCTGAGCATAACTTTATTTTCGAGCTCGTTTAATAAACGAGCCAAGCTCAAGCTTAGTTGAGCTAGCGAGTTGGCTCGTTTAGGAGCTTGTTTAGAAGCTCGTTTGTTCCTTTGTTGAATTATATATATATATATATATATATATATATATATATATATATATATATATATATAGAGAGAGAGAGAGAGAGAGAGAGAGAGATAATAAGGGAGGTAGGGTGCCACCTCACGGGAGGGTGTCTACTTGTCACCCCCCATGCTATCATCATGCACATGGGTGCATGATGATAGCATGTGGGAGGTGACAAGTAGACACCCTCCATAGGGTGGCACCTCACCTCCCTCATCCTCTCTCTCTCTCTCTCTCTCTCTCTCTCTATATATATATATATATATATATATATATATATATATATATATATATATATGTGTGTGTGTGTGTGTGTGTGTGTGTGTGTGTGTGTGTGTTTGTGTGCGCGCGCATCATATATTTATATGTCCTTAATAATTGATATTAAGAAAAATTTTAATTAAATTTTTATAAATAAATTATTAATATTACAGGTACTTGAATTTAAATTTAGTTATTGAATTTAAATCTAACTAAATTGAATTCGAGCTCGTTAAGCTTGACATCAAGCTTAATGAGCTTGAAATAAAATTGAACGAGCTTAAAATCAAGCTTAACGAGCTTAATTTTGAGTTTAACAAGCTTGATAACTTGTTTATCAAGCTTGAATCAAGCTTGCTTATCAAGCCAAGCTCGAGCTCATACCTAGCCAAGCTCAAGCTTAATATAAACAAGCTCGAGCCAAGCTCAAGCTCTAAAATAAAAAATTTATCAAGCTCGAGCTCGATTTCAAGAGAGAGAGAGAGAGTTTTTCAAATTTAACTTGTTTTACTAAAAATGACCAACACACGGACCAACCTTGGTAGGCCTAAACCCAGCTTGGCTAGCCCAGTCAGGTTCTACTCGAGTCGTGTGTCAAGGATGGGCTTGGCTTCTACAGTCAAAGCTCGTCCCGTCTCTCATCCCTTGACCCGGCTAGTCCGCTCCAACCTGAACCTGTTCAAACCCGGTGGTCCAGTTCAGCTTGGGCCCGGTCCACCACACACCTTGAGCTATACTACTATCCATTTAAACCAAAATAACTGACTCACCGACATGTCTAGTCACTCGACCGAAGCATTCGGTTATTTCAAATATGTAAGCCGGTTCAGTTGTATAATTAACATAACCGACTAAGTCGGTTCGGTAGACAAATGTGTAAATCAGTCTGTTAACAGACCCATGTACAACCTGATCATACTCCACAATACTTGCATATTTACATGAAATAAATATATTCATACCTTTTTCTCTCAGCAAGGATCCTTCTAAGACAGCAGGAAGTTTCAGTCACCATTGGTCTTGAAACAAGTTGCCACTAAATAGAGAAAAGATAAAAATAACTCGGCACAACTGCTTAAACATGGTATTCGTATCAATAAGACATTTTCATATGTGAGTCACCCAAATTGCTTTCCAGATCTCTTAATAAGCTATCAAAACTCTAAAGTAGCATCATCTTACCATTTCAAATAAGCCAGTAATATGCTTCACAAACTTGATTGTATACAGATTACAGAAGGAGATCGGGACAATACGAAGAAAAAGAACGAATATAGTACGAATGCAACAACAAAAATGATGTGAAGAGAAAGAACAATAAGCAGAAGAGAAACAAAAAGGGGAAAGAGGGCGATGCTGTCATTCACCTTTGATCCATCATGAGATTATTTCATGAGTCCTGACAACCTCTTCTCTGGTCCTCGCTTTCCCCAACTAACAAATGGCTGCATTGGCTGCCTTGCTATCGTCTCGGAGGTATGTAAGGCAGAGAAGAAATTAGGACTAGTATCGAACAACACTTGACTCCAGACAATCATCACCAGCGCCTCAAACACACACAAACATGGTGAGGCTCAGATTCGCGGTTGATCCATGATCCATCATACTCTCTGTCTTCTAACATATGGCTGCAGCGAAGCTGCCACACCATGGAGGGGAGAAGAATGGAGGGAAGTAATCATCAGCAATGACAGGAGTTGAAAAGGGGTCCAATATCTCTGTAGAGCACCAACTCCTTTCGTGACTTGTCACTCTTCAAGCTTCATCATACTTAAACTAATGAGTAAATGAATCTCCCAATGGAGCATTCAGATCATCATTGCCTCTGACTGACACGAATATATACATAGAAAGATTATGAAAAAGAGATAAGAAAGAAAAAGGAAGACGGCACCATATTCGCCTTCAATCCAAAACATTGTGGATAAGCTTCACATCCATTCCCTACTATAATTGATAGGTGCAGCGAAGCTTTCAAAGAAGAGGTTGGCATAAGGCTAGGGTTTATTGCACATCTTTGAGTTACTGAATTTAGATTACCAGTCACCCCATTACCATCATGATGAATAGTGACCTCAGCACCAGCTCTTCTCTCCTATGTTCCCTTTCTGCCCTGCTACAGGAATGGAAATTGCCCCTGTTCTTGTTTCAATAACAAGTATTTTTGATTTTATATCAAATTCTACATAATGAATTCATTTGATCTATGAATAATTCATTCGAACAAAAGATGTGACGTAATGGCCCGGCCAGTACTTTACTTAACCAGGCCTGGGTACTGAGCCCTTCTTACAAAATCAAAGAAGTGAAGGTATTTTTCTTTGGTTTTTGCCACTTCTACCCCCGCCTTGCCCAGTTTTGGTGAATTCTTGCCAACAAATCTGCCGATTCGGACCACCGCTCCGTGGGCTTCTTCTGGAGCAAGTGAATGGTGTAAGCATCTGTTCTGCCATGACTAGAGGTATGGAAGAAAAAACTAGGGTTAGAATTAGTGTTAACAGGCTAAAATTGCACAACAATTTGTAATCATCATCACCTCTCTCTCTCTCTCTCTCACACACACACAAACACACACACACACAGAGACACACACTCTGATATATGTACACACACACACACACAACAACAACAACAACAACAACAACAACAGCAAAAGACAAAAAGTGGAAGAAGAAGAAGCTCAGATTCGCTCCTCTGCTCCACATTTCATTACCACCGCTCCTCTGCTCCACTCTCCTGCTAGCCAATGGCTGCAACAACCAACTGCCTCGCCATCATCTGAGGAAGAGAAGGCTGAGTAGAAATTGGGCAATTAAAGTGAACATAAGCAAAGTACAAGGTACTTATGTTAAAATTAGCCCCCCAAAAAAATTCAAGAAAAGAAATAATGAAAGGAGAGGCTCAGATTCAGCTTCGATCCATCATCTCACAACGAGGAGATAGAGCCCATTCTCTTCATCCCTCCTTCCAACAAATGGCTGCAACAAAGTTGCCTCGCCATCGGAAAGAGGAAATCCCCAGCCAAATCATCATCACCATTTTTTCTCCTTCTTTTCTCTTTTTTTGAGACAGGATGGGAGTAAAGAGTTCCCATTAGGGCTGCAAACGAGCCGAGCCGAGCCAAGCTTTTGTAAGCTTGAGCTTGGCTTGACTAGAATTATTCGAGCTCGAGCTTGATAAGTTTTTTATTTTGAAGTTCGAGCTTGTTCATATTAAGCTTGAGCTTGGCTTGGTTTGAGATTGGCTTGATAAGGAAGCTTGATTCAAGCATGATAAACAAGCTCGATAAGCTTGAAATCAAGTTTGTCATTCAACTTTATTTCAAACTCATTTAGCTTGATTTAGGGCTTAACGAGCTTGATTTCAAGCTAGTTAGGTTTGAATTCAAGTATATGAAATATTAACAATTTATTTATAAAAATTTAATTAAAAAAAGTTCCTTAATGTCACTTATTAAAGACATAAATATATAATACACACAACCATATATAATCAGAATTCAACAAAGAACAAACGAGCTCCTAAACGAGCCAGCTTGCGAGCTCAATCAAGCCGAGTACTTCAAAGCTTGAGCTTAGCTCGTTTATTAAACGAGCTCAAAAATAAAACTTGAGCTCAGCTCGTTTACTAAACGAACCGAGCTCAAACGAGCTTTGAGCAGCTCGCGAACGGCTTGGCTCATTTGCAACCCTAGTTCCCATACAAATTGCATTCATAGTAAAGCAATATATTATAGTCAGTAGAAATCTCTAGAGAGCAGGAAAAGTAGTAGCACCAGCAGATTTGAATTAAAACAAACAAATAAACAATCTTTGGACTGAGACCTTTATGTATTTATTTATGTTGGGGGTGGGGGTGTTGTAAAGTAGGACCTAACCAAATTTCCTCTAAGAAGATAATGCAGCAACAGAAGATCAGGCTCAGATTCGGCTTTCATCCCCATTCTAATTCCCCCGCTTGGCTGAGGAAAAGAATGGGAGAAGAAACTAAGTCTTTCCATTTAAACGGACAACCAAACATTTTTTGGACTTGCACTTTTCACTTGCATCTCCCACTTCCAAGCAACCAAAGAGACCCTAAAAGTAATTCAAACAAAATAGAAACATTACTATCAACCTTTAAGAGAGGCTAAGAGCACAGCTTTGATCCTACACCATGAGCGAATATTTCATGACCATCTTTCCTCTACTATCCTCCCCCTGCTAACAAATGGCCGCATCTGCCTTGCTATTGCCTCACTATCGGCAAAGGGAGAGACGGCCGGGAGAAAATTAGGGTTTACTCGGACTAGAAGAGCACAATCTTGAGTTGAAATCATCTAGAGAGAGCAGCACAAGCACCAGAACCACCAGCACCAGTAACTGCAGAATGTGCCAAGGCTTGGTTTGTAATTGCTGCTTTTTCTAAAAAAGAGGCAGTAGCAGAAGATGCTAAGATACAGATCCGTCACCAGATGTCATTAGTACCTCTCCCCTGATTCGCTCTCTCTTTCCACTACTAGCTAATGGCTGCAACAGCTGGCTGCCTCGCCACTATCAGAGGAAGCGAAGGCAGAGTAGAGATTAGGGCATTAAAGTGAACATAGGGTAAAGTTCCAAGGTATTTAAGTGAAATTAACCCCCCAAAAAATATGAGATTCAATCAATCAATCAATCACCACAAATATTGTGGTGGATCATAGTTTGGTGGATCATAGTTTGCAGTATCCAGTACGATACGGCTGATACAGATACAGTTTGACATAATCCGACACCACCGACCGCTACTGACCAACACCGACATTGGAAGTCTCTTTCCCGGTCAATTCGGCATAGAAAATTAAAAGGCATAGTAAGGTTGAAAAAGATATTCATGAAGAAAACTTAGGGTGACTATTATTTCATTTAATTTCATAAGTAGTAAGAAACAACATAGAAAATACATAAAATTATGACTAAATGTATAAATTATTGTTTTTTTCTAAATTTTTTATAATTTATTAATCATTATTTGCTTTCCGATACCAAAAAATCAATAATCGAATCTGAAGATCCTGTTACTAGTAGCAAGGCTGGATCCTAATTCCGATACCTCAAACCTTGGTGGAGATGATCCCCGTTCTGTCGATCTTCCCTTCTAACAAATGGGCTGCAAGAAAATAAAAAACTACCTCGCCAATGTACGATGGCATAAAAGACAGAAGTTTGGGGGCTCGAATTTAGCCACCACCATCACCACTGGAAAAAATTCCGGATATTTGATTGCAAATTAGCGAATAAAGAAAGAATGGAAGAAGAGGCTCAGATTCAGCTTCGATCCGTCATCACTCACAATGTGGAGATGGAACCCCCATCCACTTCATCCCTCCTTACAAATGGCTGCAATGGAGCTGCCTCGCCATCATTCGGAGGAAATCCCAGCCAAATCATCATCACCATGTTTTTATTTCTCTCTTTTTCCCTTTTTTTGGGGAGAGCAAGGATGGGGTTAAACAAATTGCATTCGTAGTAAAGTGTTGAGAATCAATAAGGGACTTTAGTCCCACATTGGAATATGTAGTATGAAGAGGACTTGAAACCTCTATAAGTAGCAAGTAGTAGTCCATCAATAAAATCATCCCATTATTCATTTCTACATGGTATCAGAGCCATAACTCATCCACCCCTCTCTCCCCTCCCGCTGCCGAACCCCCTCTCCCCCAGTTGCTGATCCCATAGAGAGATCACCAACCCCCCCGGCTGCCGGATTACCCTCCACTCCACCCCACCCCCCTTCCCCCACCCCGTCCCGCTGCTGCCGACCCCCACCCCCCTTACCCGCTGCTGCCGACCCCCCTTCCCCGCTGCTGCCGGATCCCCCTACCTCCCTCCCCCCGCCTCCTTGTTTTTACTAGGTGTGCCGGATCCCCCCCCCCCCTCACTTCCCGCCTCCGTGTTTTTACTTGGTGTGCCGGATCTTCTCCACCGCTTCCTTGTTTCTACTTGGAGTGTCGGTTCCCCTCCCCTCGTTTATACTTGGAGTGCAGGAACAATCGATCATGCAAGGAGTAAACGACCCACGTCGTTGTTTCCCTTGTTCGATGTAATGATGTTCTAGTTGCTCGTATACCTGAGGAATATCAGTGGAAAACTGACGGCACAGGAGATGCAGGCCTTGGTTGATGATATCTTGTCCAAGAGATTGACCGAGGCGACCCCACGTATGACCCATACTGATGTGGATTCGTCACCTTACAAGATGGAAAAGTTGGAAAAGCTGGAGATGAAGTTGTAAGGAACTTCCAACTACTTGAAATAGTCGCGACAGGCGATGCGAACGCTGAAGGGACGTGGCTTGGCAGGCTGTCTGTAATGCCCCGCCCTGCACGGTGCATTACGCTGAGACATTGACTCAGCGAGTCGCGTTGACCGAATCAAATGTATCGATGCAAATCGATACGAGAGTTACGTTGTCCCGAACAACGCATCGAATTAAGTCGATGTGAAGAGTTGCCTTGTCCCAAAGAATGCATCGAGTGAATCGATGCGAAGCGCCACGTTGTCCCGAAGGATGAGTGCGTTGAATCGGCTCGAAGATTCTAAGAAATCGAATCGACCAAGACGCAAGTCCGAATCGATGTAAGTATTGATTTTAGTTGTTTTCGTGTGCAGGTTATACGTTGACGCGAAAACATTAGAGGTCGATCTTTTGCCATATCTAGTAAGGGGTCCGCGAAATCAAATCGTCGCCTTGCGATGGACTGAGACTTGGACACGCTAAGGCAAATCGAACGTATGATTCAATGAAGCACGAAGTGCTCGAATGGCTAATCGGGAGAGTGGGCGTACAACAAAGTTATAAAATCGAGCCGCATCGGCTCGACGAAACGACAAAGGCGTATCGACTCAAGGTGGGAGGATTGACTTATTTTTACTCCTTCATGCGATAAGTCAAATATATCATTGTATGCTAAAGTTAACCTATCGACGCCACGGGCGTGGTCCAATCGGAAGGTAAATCGTATTGTGAGTCGAACACTAAGTTAGAACAATTGAAATGAAACGTGCATCATATGCACGAGTCACTATGGGACATTGGATATCAAAGGCGAGCGCCTCGGTACGCAAGACGCAAGAACATGGGATAACTGTACTCGGCAAGTGCCTTAGTGCACGAACCATACCGTGCCTTTGCGCACGAGTTAGAAGGCTAGAACATTGAAAGACAATAGGCGAGCGCCCTAGCGCGCAGGCTACGGACATTGAACACTAAGGCATAGAACATCGGAATACGGTCGAAACGTGCCTATGTGCACGAGATAATAAAAAATGGCTTCGTTGCGAAAGAATACAGTTGTGGCATGAATGTGGCGGAACTGTCGGATATGACATAATGCCTCGAAAGGTGTTCGAGACCTTCGGGTCGTTCGGTTGACGAGCATTGAGTTGAGGCATGATGCCATTGAATCATTTAAACGAAGTATGAAACGTAAGAACACAGAAAGTTAACGGAAGAAATACGAGATGATAAAGTCTGAGTCTCGGACTCAAGACTATGTTTGGTTGTTTGAATTTGACTGCTTGAATAACAAGGACGTTGCATGGTCGATTGGGATGGACTTGAGATTAATGTGATAATAACTCGTGCACGAGTGTTTCCCCCAAACGGTTAAGTGCCAGAGCGCCCCGGAACCGCTTGGCCTAGGAGGGAATCGAATAATCTTTGTAGACGCATATCCTTAAACGAGTAGCGCTCGTCTTATAGATGTAAAAAGCCGCAAATGATGGTATGCAGCGGGAACGTTTCGGTTGTTGGGACCGCAACCCACCCATTAAACGCCGGACAGCCCGACCAATATCGAGAAAAGGAGAGAAAAGAAAGGAACTCCTTTAGTCCATTCCGACGCGGATACGCCAACGGCCCTCATATAGGTAAGAAACGATGGGTTGAAAGTGTAGGCGCGTATGCGTCCCGCACATAGATCCTGCTTAGATATGCACATATAACATGACAGGGAAGGAATGGGGCGTATTCACCTTGCGTCAGTGCAAGGGACGCAAGGGCGAGTGCGTCGACTTGATAAGTCGCGCCACGAAATAAACACGAGATTGTTTGCTTGCTTGTACATTCATATTCGATAACATGTTTGCTAGGATAACATGCTCTAGCTTTCGAATATGCCATGAAATTGACCCTAAGGAGAACATAGCAAGATCATAAGCTAAGTTGTATGATTCAACATAAATACTACAATGTCGGTTTGGAAAGAAGATCTTTGCATCAGTTCATGCGAGGACGAACGTACTGATCCCCCATCAGCTTCATGCAAGGTGCAGGGAATGGATGGCTCGCGGCGGAGTTTCGCTTGAACGCGTTGAGGCTTGGAATGCCGAAGCGTAGTGAAGCGTGCGATCGCTTGACGCTCGGACTATGCAGCAAGATTGATGCGGCCGAGATATAGAAGACATGATGTATGGAACGGTGAAATCCTTTGTGGGCAAGAAAGAACCTGAGTGTTGTAGCAAATCTGGCATATATTGTTAGGCTATCGAAAGCCTTTGTAATCTCAGTTTCGGATATCAATAAAGAGAATTTGTTTCGTATACTCTGTTTTTCTTTCGTTGTTAATATCGAATCAAAAGATAACCATTTGAGAACTTGTCATTTTGCCTTGCACGAGCGCAACTCCAGGCTCGTGCGACATCACGCCCCCTGCGAGGACGATAATTCGGGTGATTCCGGGTCGGGGCATGACAATGTCAATGGCCAAACCCTCCTCAAAGGTGTTTGCTATTTGGGAGATTGTCAACAGCGTAGTGACGGGGTGGTTGATAGCCTCATTGACCAACCAGGTGTCGGACAATGTTGAGGCGATGGAGGCTGCTGCTGATATATGACGGACTTTGAAGGATATGTACTCCGGTTCGGGCAACCCTATGCGGGTCTTCCAGCTGCAGGATGAACTCGATAGGGTGATCCAAGACGAACGTACCATCTCTGAGTATGCAACCCTGTTGAAGAAGTATTGGTCTGATCTGGATCACTATGATCCTCTTGGGATGGAAGATGCACGGGTTGAACCTGCATTTGCGAAGTATTTTCAGGCGTTCCTGGAGTATATTTCGCGACAGCGAATGATGAAATTTTTGAAGGGGCTCGACCCGGTGTTTGAGCAGAGAAGGAATGTACTCCTAGCCCAACCCCAGCTTTCAAACTTAGAAGGGGCTATAGCCGCCATGGCACAGGAAGAAGCTCAGTTGAAGTTGATGCCCAAAAAGGGCTACTTCCAGGGGGAGCAAGCCGCTGTTGAAAAGTCTGCTCTTGCCGCCTTCAATCCGCCTCCCTCTGCGGACGGTGTTTGTCACAACTGTGGTGACGTCGGACATTACATCAGATTTTGTCCAAAACTCCTGCGAAGTCAGTCGAGTGATAGCGGACAGTGCCGTGGAGTACGTCGTGGTGGTAGAGGAGGATATGCTGGTCGAAGGGGAAATTCTTTTGAAGGACACAAAGCGAATCTGGCTGAAGAAGGGGAAGAAAAGCAGCTGGCTGAGATAACCCCTCTTGAGAGGGAGTTCCTCGCGAGGTTACGCGGCTCGAAGCAGGGATCGGACGACAGTCTCGACCCTCATACGACATCATCTACCTCGGAGAATCACATCACTTGCTTTGTCCAAACCAGCACAGGTATACCAACGCATGCTCTTGTATCTGACCGTCAGCTAGGTTGGATTATGGACTCTGGAGCATCTCGCCATGTCACGGGATCCCGTGGTGAGTTCCAGGACTATACTCAGCTACCGACGCCGGAGAGCATTCAGACTGCTGATGGTACCTCCAGACCTGTAATGGGTAAAGGCACTGTTGCATGCACCCCTTCCTTCACTCTCACCAATGTCTTACATGTTCCGTCTTTTCCTGTCAATCTTATCTCTATTAGTGCCATTATCCTTGATCTTAACTATACTGTTTTCTTTGACATTCCTACGATAATTTTTCAGAAGAAGGGGCCATGACAACGACTAGGGACTAGCACATGGCATAAGGGGCTATAGTACTTGGACAGGACCGGACTGGACACAGCACTGGCATCTCTAGTCGTAAGCGCACAACCGGACGTTTCACGTCACAGTGTAGAAGACGAATTGTTACTCCACCACCAGCGTGTCGAACATTTTTCCTTTAAAGTTATTAGTCGAATGTATCCGTCCTTATATCAAAGGACTAATAAAGAGAAGTTAGTTTGTAGTGCATGTGAGTTAGAAAAATATACCAGCAGCTCCTATGTGAGCTCTGGACATAAAAGTTCCGCTGTTTTTGATATGATACATTCGGACGTATGGGGTCCTTGTCCTACAACAAGTATTAACGAATTTCGATGGTTCGTCACTTTTATTGACTGTTATACCCGCGTGACATGGGTCTACCTTATAAAGAATAAAAGCGACGTCTTTGAGGCTTTTCAGGATTTTCATCGTCGGGTGATAACACAATATAGGACTAAAATTAAGTGTTTCCGGTCTGACAATGGGACGGAGTACACAAATAAGCGGTTTGCTGAATATTTATCCACTCATGGAATACTACATCAAACCTCATGTGCCTATACACCGGCACAAAATTGTGTGGCCGAACGGAAGAACAGACACTTGCTGGAGGTCGCACGGACAATGATGCTGGCTATGAATGTCCCAAAACACTTATGGGGGCTAGGGGTGAGCGTCGGTATAATCGGTCGGTATTTGTTTGGATTTTTTGGTATTTTTTAAATCAGTATTTAAAAAATCAATACCAATATCGTACCATTTAGAATCGATTTTTTCGGTTTCGGTTAAATCGGTTTTCGGTCGGTATTTGTTCGGTATCGGTATTTTACTATTTAACATTTGATCAATCAACACACTTAATATGAACCTCTTAACCTAGAATTTTTTTTACTTCTTTTTGGAAGCATTAAATTACAAAGCCTGTCTTTACCAAGCAAGCAATTAATCAAATTTATTAGAATAATATGTAACAAGTCGCAAACACCTAAAAAAGAGCTTAAAAGATCAAACATGATCACTAAGTTTAATTCTTAGTATAAGTTTAAGTACACTAAAATTCATTTCAAAATTATATGAAAATACAAAAATATAAGCTCAAAAGATCAAAACTTAATTATTAGCATTCTTAACATAACTTCAAGTCCACCAAAATCCATTCTAAGTTCTAACAAACTAATTTCCAACTAAAACAAAGATAAAAATGAAAAAGAGTAATATAAAATTAATCACGAACAACATTCTAACGAAAAAAAATGTATATATATATATATATATATATATATATATATATATAATCGGTTCGGTTCGGTTCGGTATTTTCGGTATGATATTACATTCAAACCGTTACCACTACCATTATACCATATTTTAATCGGTTCGGTAAATCGGTATCGGTACATAATTTCGGTTCGATTTTTCGTGATATTTTTAATCGGTATTCGGTCGGTTTTTCGATAGCGGTCGATCTTTGCTCACCCCTAATGGGGGCAGGCTGTATTGACGGTCTCTTATCTCATCAACCGAATGTCTTCTCAGGTATTGGACTGGAAGACACCGTTGGAGATGCTTACTGGTGCAACTATATACACTGTTCCCCCGAAAGTATATGGGTGTGTGTGTTTTGTCCAAGATAATAGGCCAGGAGTTGGCAAACTGGATCCTAGAATGGTTAATTGTGTATTTGTCGGGTACACAGCGACTCAGAAGGGATACGCATGTTGGAGTCCAGTTAAGCGAAAGATATTTGTAAGCATGGACGTTACATTCAGAGAACTGGAACCATACTATGGTTCAGGTGCAGGTTCAGCGTTTGGTGACACACCTAACACGGAGGGTGTTAGACGTGAGGAGGAGATAATAAGTCCAAACGTGGTAGTCGGATCGGTCTCGTGCCCTGTCGTGAAAAATTAGACGAAAGGGGGAGATAGCAGTGACTCTGATACGGAGAATGAAGAAGAAGATACATATGTTGCGTAGGGGGAGACAAGGAAAAAGGAGCTCCAAGTCTACAAAAGGAGAACAGAAGTCCAGTACTGTGCCGTGCCCTTTGCCTACTGTACAAAGTCCATCGTCTACTCCTGCCCCAACTCTTGAAGATGTTATGATCCTGCCCCAACTCTTGAAGATGTTATGATCCTGCCCCAACTCTGATTCTGATGCGGATCTCTCCGACTTGGATGGTATGATCCTCCACCACCTATTCCTCCCTTAAAGAGATCTTCTCGCATCAATACGGGTAAGGCTCCTAGTCGTTATGATGATTATGAACATGACATTATCAATTTCTTATCTTATTCTAACATTTCTCCGAATTATCGAGCCTTCATTGCATCGTTAGACTCTACTTCTTTGCCTAAGTGTTGGCAGGAAGCAAAGAAAGATCCAACGTGAAAAGCTGCAATGATATAATAACTTGGGACACTAGAGAAAAATAAAACATGGGAGCTGGTTCCATTACCCAAAGGAAAGAAAACTGTGGGATGCAAATGGATTTACACAGTGAAGGAGACGCCAGAAGGAAAAGTAGAGCGGTACAAGGCGAGGTTGGTTGCAAAAGGATACACACAATCATATGGCATCGACTATGATGAGACGTTTGCTCCAGTAGCAAAAAATGAGCACGGTAAGAACTCTGATCTCCATTGCAGCAAACTATGGGTGAAAGCTATACCAATTAAATGTGAAAAATGCCTTTCTCTACGGGGACCTGTAAGAAGAAGTGTACATGGAGCTCCTGGCAGGATGCTACGCGACAGAATCAGACGGAGGGACGCCGCGTAGAAAAGTGTGTAAACTAAAGAAGTCGCTATACGGGCTCAAGCAATCTCCTCGAGCCTGGTTCGACAGATTCAGAAAGGCTGTTACTGGCATGGGATACCATCAAACAAATGCAGATCATACAGTCTTTCTTCAGCATACAAGATCACTAAGCTGTATATATGAATGATATAGTAATCACAGGTGATGATCAGGTCGAGATCACTAAGCTGAAATCAAAACTCGCGAAGGAGTTTGAGGTGAAGGATTTAGGAGCGATGAGATACTTTCTGGATATCGAGGTATGTGACGGCGAATAAGGATAGTTCTCTTACAAAGAAAATACGCATTAGATCTGCTAAAGGAGACATGGATGCTGGGATGCAAAGCAGCAGTCACTCCAATTGACCAGAAATGCAAGTTGGGAGCAGAAGCAAGAGAGCTAGTTGATCGTGAAAGGTATCAAAGACTTATAGGGAGATTGATTTATCTGGAGAACACTCGTCTTGATATCTCATTTACAGTGAGTGTAGTGAGTCGCTACATACATGATCCAAGAACGGGTCATATGGAAGCAGTGTTTCAGATCTTGAGATATCTGAAAGGGACACCGAAAAAAGGGCTATGGTTCAAGAAGAATTGACGCATAGAAGTTGAGGGATACTGCGATGCAGACTGGACTAATTGCATAAACGACAGAAGGTCTACCACGGGGTACTGTGTCTTTGTAGGAGAAAACCTCGTCTCATGGAGAAGCAAGAAACAGTCAGTGGTAGCACGATCGTCAGCTGAAGCAGAATACAGAGCAATAGCTCCGGGAGTGTCAGAGTTACTGTGGGTGAAAGCACTGCTGACAGAGTTGAAGCTGGATAAGGGAGCACCATTACATCTTCTGAACGATAGTCAAGCTGCAATAAGTATAGCCAACAATCCAGTTCAGCACGACAGAACGAAGCACATCGAGATCGATCGATTCTTCATCAAGAAGAAGTTGGAACAAGGGATACTGAAGATTGACCATGTTCGCTCAGAAGAATAAGTTGCAGACTGTCTGACTAAAGGTCTTAGTTCATTGAGTCTGTCAAAGCTATGTAACAAGATGGGGATGATTAATATCTATCGCCCATCTTGAGGGGAAGTGCTGAGAACCAATATGGGACTTTAGTCCCACATTGGAATATGTAGTATGAAGAGGAGTTGAAACCTCTATAAGTAGCTAGTAGCCCATCAATAAAATCATCCCATTATTCATTTCTACATAAAGCAATATATTACAGACAGTACTCAATAGCACCACATATAGCCATGAAGAAGAAGAGGCTCAAATTCAGCTTCGATCCATCATCGCTCGCAATGTGGAGATGGAAACCCCATTCTCTTCATCCCTCCTTACAAATGGCTGCAATGGAGCTGCCTCGCCATCATCATGAGGAAATTCCAGCCAAACCATCATCACCGTGTTCTTCTTCTCTTTTTCTCTTTCTTTTTTTTTTTTGGGAGAGAGCAAGGATGGGGTTAAAGAGATCCCATACAAATTACATTCATAGTAAAGCAATATATTACAGACAGTACTCAGTAGTACCACACATAGCCACGAAGAACAGGCTCAGATGTGGAGATGGAACCTCCATTCTCTTCATCCCTCCTTACAAATGGCTGCAATGGAGCTGCCCCGCCATCATACGGAGGAGGAAATTCCAGCCAAATCATCATCACCATGTTTTTCTTCAATTTTCCTCTCTTCTTTTATTATTTATTATTTATTTTTATTTATACTTTTTATCTTTTTTTGGGATAGAGCAAGCATAGGGTTAAAAAGATCCCAAACAAATTGCATTCGTAGTAAAGCAAAATATCTCAGTAGTACCATACATAGCCACGAAGATGAGCTCAGATACAGCTTCAATCCATCATCACTCACAATGTGGAGATGGAACCTCCATTCTCTTCATCCCTCCTTACAAATGGCTGCAATGGAGCTGCCCCGCCATCATAAGGAGGAGGAAATTCCAGCCAAATCATCATCACCATGTTTTTCTTCAATTTTCCTCTTCTTTTATTATTTATTATTTATTTTTATTTATACTTTTTATCTTTTTCGGGATAGAGCAAGCATGGGGTTAAAAAGATCCCAAACAAATTGCATTCGTAGTAAAGCAAAATATTCCAGACAGTACCCAGTAGTACCATACATAGCCACAAAGAAGAGCTCAGATACAGCTTCAATCCATCATCACTCACAATGTGGAGATGGAACCTCCATTCTCTTCATCCCTCCTTACAAATGGCTGCAATGGAGCTGGCTGCCCCGCCATCATAAGGAGGAGGAAATTCCAGCCAAATCATCATCACCATGTTTTTCTTCAATTTTCCTCTCTTCTTTTATTATTTATTATTTATTTTTATTTATACTTTTTATCTTTTTTGGGATAGAGCAAGCATGGGGTTAAAAAGATCCCAAACAAATTGCATTCGTAGTAAAGCAAAATATTCCAGACAGTACTCAGTAGTACCATACATAGCCACGAAGAAGAGCTCAGATACAGCTTCAATCCATCATCACTCACAATGTGGAGATGGAACCCCATTCTCTTCATCCCTCCTTACAAATGGCTGCAATGGAGCTGCCCCGCCATCATGAGGAGGAAGAGAATTGTAAGCATTTGGTTGTAGGTGTAGCAAAGCTCTTTTCTTCTCTCTTTTTCTTTTCTTTTTCTTTTTCTTTTCTTCTCTTTTCTTGGAGAGAGAGAGAGAGAGAGAGAGAGAGAGGATAGGGTTAAAGAGATCTCATACAAATTGCATTCATAGTAAAGCAATATATTACAGATAGTATTCAGTACATAACCACGGAGAAGAAGAAGAGGCTCAGATTCAGCTTTGATCCATCATCACTCATAATGTGGAGATGGAACCCCCATTCTCATAATCCCTTCCTTACAGATGGCTGCAATGGAGCTGCCTCGCCATCATAAGGAGGAGGAAATTCCAGCCAAATCATCATCACCATGTTTTTCTTCTCTTTTTCTCTTTCTTTATTTTTTGGGAGAGAGAGAGAAGGATGGGGTTAAAGAGATCTCATACAAATTGCATTCATAGTAAAGCAATATATTACAGACAGTACTCAGTAGTAACATACATAGCCACGAAGAAGAAGAGGCTCAGATTCGTCTTCGATCCATCATCACTCACAATGTGGAGATGGAACCCCCATTCTCTTCATCCCTCCTTACAAATGGCTGCAATGGAGCTGCCTCGCCATCATAAGGAGGAAATCGCAGCCAAATCGTCATCACCATGTTTTATTTTCTCTTTTTGTTTTGTTTTCTTTTTTGTTTGTTTGGGGGTGGGGGGAGCAAGGATGGGGTTAAAGAGATCCCATACAAATTGCATTCATAGTAAAGCAATATATTACAAACAGTACTCAGTAGTACCATACATAGCCACAAAGAAGAAGAGGATCAGATTTGACTTTGATCCATGGCCACGAGCGATGATCTCATGCTCCTTCCACTTTGTTAAAAGAACGGCTGCAATGGCTGCATCACCATTGACGCCGGAGGAAGAAATTAGGGTGAGGACTACTCAGTCTGAAGAAATAATTAAACTGGAACTCTCCGCCACCCCCCCCCCCCCCCCCCCCCCCCCAACCCCCGTTTCATGAGTGTATCAGGGACTACCCACCTGCTTTATAATTTTAATAGAAAATAGTAATAGAAAATAGGAGTGGTTAGTGTTATAAATTTCTATATAAAATATAACTATAAGGGTTGTCCATGTAATTAGTTTCAAAGTAGTAGTAGTTTCTGTAATAAGTGTAAAACATAGGATCAGTGAACGTAAATTGCCCCAATCTGAACTAGCAGAACCGGAGAGACAAAAAGAGGGAGGAATGTCTACGAGTTTAAAAAAGAAAAAAGGAAACGAACCAAATTTCCCCTACAAAGCTAACAAATGGCTGCAGTGTGCGCCTTGCCATTGGCTGAGGAAGATAATCGGAGAAGAAATTGAAGTGTTCTCATTTACAGAAAACAAAATGGTTTTTCTGAACTTGCAGTTCCTCAAACGTCCCACTTATTCCATTCTGGATTTGCACTATTTACTTTCATCTCCCACTTGCAAGCAATCAAACAGATCCTCAAAGTTTCTATCTTTTCACAAGTTCCCATTTGTACATGCCCTAATCCCTTCCAATTTCCTTGGCATTTCCAAACACCGGAAAGAAAAATATATGGGAATTGTAATTTCCCAAAGGAAAGGAAACACCAAGGAATTGATTTCCTTTCCTTTTCTTTCCGTGAACCAAACGACGCCTAAAAGTAATTCAAACAGAAATGGAAATGGTGCCGTGTCAAGTTTCCCCAAAAATAAGTGAGAAAGGCTCAAAACTCAACTTTGATCCATCACAATGATCCGACATTACCACCTAACTCTGTTATCTTCCCCTGCTAACAAATGGCTGCATTGTCTGCCTCGCCACTGGCAGAGGAATAGAATGCTCGGAGGAAATTAATGTTACGTAAGGATTACTAGGGACTAAAATAGCACAATGCAGAAGCAGCCATGATAAGCAGTCACAAACTTAGCATAAGTTTCAGCTATGATTCATCACCTGGTTTCAATACCACCCCTCTCTTGCTGACTAATGGCTA
>JANAVB010041219.1:36202550-36245050 GCA_029216955.1 Iris pallida | reverse complement strand
AGGTTTGGCCTAGCTTCCCTTCGCATCTGTTGTTACCGGCTGTGAACGACCTATAATAGTAGATGTCCTTTTGAGCTGGGCATTCTCGAAAGTTGGAATCCTAATCCTCTTTGTCAGGTCTCGAAGAGCCTCTTCTATTCTAGATCTGGGAACCTAAAAGTGGTGACCCTCTATGATCATAGATCATAGAGATCTACACAAACAGAAAATAATATTTTTATCTTTACCAACTTGATCTTGTTGCGCCCGGTAACAAACATGCATGAACCATTTCTCGAAGTATGTGTCCAGATAGTTCAAAGTCTCGATAGTTAGCTCTAGGTCTTCCGGTCAAAAAAAAAACGCCGATGAAGACGTATGGGTGCACTATTCCGTGGTGGGGATTGCAATTTTCCATGAATTTCCCTAACAAGTCACTAACCCGTAGTGCGTAAGAGTCACGTACCCCTTAGTCTGGGTTAAGCTTCCTAAACCTCGCGATTCGACCGTTGGAGCTGAGTCAATCTTGCCAAATTGGCAACTTGAATGTCTGGGTCTGTCCTATAGAATTGATCATGGCACTTCTTTCTTCGAAAATCATAAGAAAGTTTCAAGAAAATTGTACTCTAAATTCCGGCAATCTACGACTTCCCGATCAAGCAATTTCGGCGATCTACGACTTCATCTTTCTAATTGTTTATTTTTTTAATTTACATTTACGAAATAGTTTTCTTTCCTCTATCTCTCTAGTTTTTTGCGAAAAATTAATTTTTTTCCGGTATCCTCCATCATAATCTTTTCTCTATTTTTATTTGTCTTTTTAAAATGGTCGGACATGGTTCAAATCAAGCTAATAATGCTTTTGAAATTTACAATACTTTTTTTGAGAAAAATCTTATTCCTGGCGATTTAATTGGTTCCCCTCCTGAAATTGGTAGCAATGTACCAAATGTTGTAAAGAGAAAGCAAAAAGCAAAAGTTTGACAAAAAATTATTCTTCTTAATGAAACTAAACCTGATGGCTCACTTGTTTTAAATCAAAAAGGTGAACCAGTTCCGTACGGGACCCAATGCAAGAAATGTTCCCGTATATACAAATGGAAGAAGGGAGGTGGCACGGGCACACTCTCAAAACACTACGATACTTGCTACGGCCCAAGCTCAATTCCGGCGACCCAAACTCAGATAAGTTTTGGAGGCACTGCGGCTTCTTCGGTTGGTACGTTTTCCTATTCAGCTGCCCGTCATAAAACTGAATTTACTAAATATATTATTGTTGATGAACTTCCATTCACTTCATGTGAAAGTGAATCTTTATATGATTATGCCACAATTGTTTTAAATCCCTGTTTTAATAGAGTTACTAGAGGCGCTGCTAGAAAAGAGGCTATTAGGCTCTTTAAAGAAATGATAGTTGCTTTAAAAGAAATATTTTCGCATGCTAATAAACTAGCTATTACTTCTGATGTTTGGACAAGTAAACAAAATTATGCTTATATTTGTATCACGGCACACTACATAGATCCATTGTGGATGATGCAAAAGCGCATAGTTTGTTTAAAAACTTTGAAATTTTCACATACGGGCTCTGCAATTGCAACTTGTATTTCAAAATACTTGCGTAACTTTGATATTCACAATAAAATTCAATCTGTATCTTTTGATAATGCTAGTAATAATACTGATGCTATAAATTCATTGTCTTTACTATTTCAACCTATTTTGGAAGGTAGATTATTGCATATTAGGTTTGCTTGTCATATTATTAACTTAGTTGTAAAATAATGTCTTGAATTTTTTAGTACACATTTAGAGACTCAGAAATTGTTTACATAGCTTGAACACGTCTCCAAGTAGGCAACAAGCTTTTAAAAACACATGCTTTTAAAAACACATGTACACATTTTAGTATTCGTTTTAGAAGATTTGTTAAGGATGTTCCACGTAGATGGAATTCGACATATTTAATGTTGAAATCCGCACTTCCGTTTAAGGATGCTATTACATATTTTTGTAACATGGATCATAATTTTGAATATCCAGTAACTGAAATGATTGGGTAGTTGCTACTTCTATATGTGAATTTTTGGAAACTTTTTACAAGGCTACATGCACTCTTTCTGGTGTTTATTATCCTACTTCTTTTTTAGCTTTACGAAAACTTTGTAACATGTCTTACTTGTTTTCTAAATATAGAAATGTTCCAAATTTTGACTGTTGTTAAGAGAATGGAAGCTAAATTTACTAAATATTAGGGTAATGTGCCTTTTTTTATATTGTTTGTCTTCCGTTTTTTATCCTACCATCAAATTAGAGGGTGTAGAATCTTTGTTAGATGACTATGCAGATAAGATGGAACTTAATTTTATGGAATTGAAATTGGAAGTAAAGATAGTTTTAGAAAGATTAGTACTACTTTATGAAGATAATGTTGTGCCGACCCGACCAACTCAAGTTAGTACAAGTAGTAGCTCTGGTATAGTGGACCACGTCAGTCGTATATTAAAAAGGAAGAAACAGAGAATCTTTCCAACTTACTCAAGAGTTGTCTTTGTATTTACGTTCTTATGAAAATAAAGATGAATCTTCAAATCACTTCAGCATTTTAGAATGGTGGAAAAGACACGACAAAAGATTTCTTGTACTTTCTACAATTGCACGTGATCTACTAATGGTTCCAGTGTCCACGGTAGCATCGGAGTCTTGTTTTAGTACAGGATCAAGGATGTTGAGCCTAAAGAGGAACCGGTTGAAGCCGGATATCTTGGAAGATTGTGTTTGCGTTCAAAATTGAATTTTAGCAGAAAAAAGAACACAAAACAAGAGAGATGAAGTTTATGACATCAATGAGTTGGACCTCGGATCGCTTGGACTGGGTGAAGCTTCTGGAACCGAGGAGGAGGAGGAGCAAGAAGAATGACTAAGTCAAATGTATGACCCTCAAACTTTCAAACTTCAAAAAAAAAAAAACTTTAAACTTTAAAACTCCAAACTTAACATATAACTTTAAAAGTTAAACTTTAAACTTTTAACAAAACTTTAAAACTTAAAAGTTTTAAAACTTTAAACTTAAAAAAAAGTTTTAAAGTTTTTTTCAAAGTTTAAAGTTTTAAAAATTTTAAGTATTAAATTTTAAGTTTTAAAGTTTTGTTAGACGTTTAAAGTTTTAACTTTTAAAGTTATATGTTAAGTTTGGAGTTTTAAAGTTTAAAGTTTTTTTTTTTTGAAGTTTGAAAGTTTGAGGGTCATACCTTTGACTTGAGTCATTCTTCTTGCTCCTCCTCGGTTCCAGAAGCTTCACCCAATCCAAGCGATCCGAGGTCCAACTCATTGATGTCACAAGCTTTGTCTCTCTTGTTTTGTGTTCTTTTTTCTGCTAAAATCCAATCTTGAACGCAAACACAAGCTTCCAAGATATCCGACTTCAACCGGTTTCTCTTTAGGCTCAACATCATTGATCATGTACTAAAACAAGACTCCTATGCTACCGTAGGCACCGGGACCATTAGTAGATCACGTGCAATTATAGAAAGTACAGGAAATCTCTTGTCGTGTCTTTTCCACCATTCTAAAATGGTGAAATGATTTGAAGATTCATCTTCATATTCATAAGAACTTAAATACAAAGACAACTCTTGAGTGAGTTGGAAAGGTTGTCTCCGTTTCTTCCTTTTTAATATACGACTGGCGTGGTCCACTATGCCAGAGCTACTACTTGTACTAACTTGAGTTGATCGGGTCGGCACAACATTATCTTCATAAAGTAGTACTAATCTTTCTAAAACTACCTTTACTTCCAATTTCAATTCCATAAGATTAAGTTACATGTTATCTGCATAGTTATCTAACAAAGCTTCTACACCCTCTAATTTGATGGTAGGATCAAAAATGGAAGACAAACAATATAAAATAGGTACATCACCCCAATATTTAGTAAATTTAGCTTACATTCTCTCAACAACATAGTCAAAATTTGGAACATTTCTATATTTAGAAAACAAGAGTTACAAAGTTCTCGTAAAACTAAACAAGAAGTAGGATAATAAACACCAAAAAGAGTGCATGTAGCCTTGTAAAAAGTTTTCAAAAATTCACATATAGAAGTAGCAACTACCCAATCATCTTCAGTTACTGGATATTCAAAATTATGATCCATGTTACAAAAAAATGTAATAGTATCCTTAAACGGAAGTGCGGATTTCAAAACTAAATATGTTGAATTCCATCTATGTGGAACATCCTTAACAAATCTTCTAAAACGAATACTAAAATGTGTACATGTATTTTTAAAAGCTTGTTGCCTACTTGGAGACGTGTTAAGCTGTTTAAACAATTTCTGAGAGTCTCTAAATGTGTACTAAAAAATCAAGATATTCTTTTACAACTAAGTTAATAATATGGCAAGCAAACCTAATATGCAATAATATACCTTCTAAAATAGGTTGAAATATTAAAGTCAATGAATTTATAGCAGCAGTATTATTACTAGCATTATCAAAAGATACATATTGAATTTTATTGTGAATATCAAAGTTACGCAAGTATTTTGAAATAAAAGTTGCAGCTGCGGAGCCCGTGTGTGTAAATTCCAAAAAATTTAAACAAACGATGCACTTTTGCAACATCTACAATGGATATATGTAGTGTGCCGTGATACAAATATAAGCATAATTTTGTTTACTTGTCCAAACATCAGAAGTAATAGCTAGTTTATTAGCATGCAAAAATGTTTCTTTTAAATCAACTCTCATTTCTTTAAAGAGCCTAATAGGCTCTTTTCTCGCAGCGCCTCTAGTAACTCTATTAAAACATGAATTTAAAGCAATTGTGGCATAATCATATAAAGATTCACTTTCACATGAAGTGAATGAAAGTTCATCAACAATAATATATTTAGTAAATTCAATTTTATGACGGACAACTGAATAGGAAAACGTACCAACCGAAGAAGCCGCAGTGCCTCCAAAACTTATCTGAGTTTGGGTTACCGAAATTGAGCTTGGGCTGTAGCAAGTATCGTAGTGTCTTGAGAGCGTGCCCGTGCCACCTTCCCTCTTCCATTTGTATATACGGGAACATTTCTTGCATTGGGTCCCGTACGGAACTGGTTTACATTTTTGATCTAAAACAAATGAGCCATCAGGTTTAGTTTCATTAAGAAAAATAAATAATTCTCAAACTTTTGCTTTTTGCTTTTTCTTTACAACATTTGGTACATTGCTACCAATTTTAGGAGGAGAACCAATTAAATCGCCAGGAATAAGATTTTTCTCAAAAAAAGTATTGTTAATTTTAAAAACATCATTAGCTTGATTTGAACCTTGTCCGGCCATTTTAAAAAGACAAATAAAAATAGAGAAAGGATTATAAAGATGGAGGATACCGTAAAAAAATTATTAAAAAATTAATTTTTTCGCAAAAAAATAGAGAGATGGAGGAAAGAAAACTATTTCGTAAATGTAAATTAAAAAATAAACAATTAGAAAGAGTAAGTCGTAGATCGCCGAAATTGCTTGATCGGGAAGTCGTAGATCGCCGGAATTTAGGGCACAACTTTCTTGAAACCTTCTTGTGATTTTGATTTTTTTTAGATGGATTGAATTGTTTGTGTTTGAAATATAGATTTTATGGCAAATTTATAGCATTTTTTGGAAGCCAAATGACCTCTCATACCCTCTAAATAGAGTTGTTGTATAGAGTTTTTGGTCATTTTGGACAAAATGACCAAAATACCCCCTAAAATGGTCATAAAACGGTCACAAAATGAGAGTATTTTGGGAAAAGGGGGCCAAAGTTTGAAAAGAAAAATTCAAAAAAAAAAAAAAAAACTTGGTTCAGCCAGCCAGTCCGGGCCGAGCTCGAGCTTGGGCGGGCCGAACCAGGCCTACCGTTATAGCAAAAAAAAATGCGGGCCGATCCGTGCCAGGCTCGGGCTCGGTTTAGAGAACCCAGCCCAGACCCGCAAGAATGTGGGCTTGCGCGGGCCGGGCTTTCTTGGTTTCGGGCTAGGGCGGGCTCGGGCCGGTCCGGGGTTGAACCGGACCGGATAACACCCAGACTTGAGCTACAGCTCCTGTGGCTGGGACGTGACCATCATGGGGCTCCAATTGAGCCTTACTTTTCTACAAAATGAGTTCCTACGTTCTGAATCAATAATCTAGAAATTGGGATGAGCCTTACTAATGATGCTCTAAATGAAAACAAGGAACAGAGTCCCATGGTTTAAAGTATCGGCCGATACCGATACGGTTTGGCATATCCCGATCCGATACCGACCGATACCCGATACTGACCGATACCGATATTGGAGGTCTCTTTTCCGGTCAATTCGGCAAAGAAAATTAAACGAAAAAGACAAATCAGCAAGGGTTTAAAGGTTGTAAAAGCATGTAAAAGAAGGGGAAAAAAATCAACCTATTGTATGTAAACCAATCGGTAAGGGTGACTAATATTTCATTTAATTTCAAAACTACTAAGAAATAACACTGAAAATACTTAAAATTATGCCTAAATGTATAAAATATATGTTTTTAAATGTAAATAATTTATTAACAATTATTTGTTTTCCGATACCAAAAAAATCCGATACTCCGATCCGAAACCGCCAATACTATCGATATCGCCGATACCAATACTCATAGGAATAGTCCAATACCGATTCCGATACTGGACAGACCCTTTGTTGCAAATCAGCGAAGAGGCTCAGATTCGGTAATCACTCACAATGTGGAGATGGAACCCTCATTCTCTTCACTACTCCTTCCGACAAATGGCTGCAAAGGAGTTGCCTCGCCATAGGGAGGAGGGAATCGCCAGCCAAATCATCATCACCATTCCACCCCCCACCACCACCACACACACACACCACAAATTACGTTTTTCGCAGTAAAGCAATATATTATAGTCAGTGGTACCATCATCATCCTCTAAGAAGAAATAAAATATGGTCTCTTCTCACCTTGGTAAAAGAAATATAGCTGCATTGGCTGCCTCGCCATTCGCTGAGAAAGAGATTAGGGTTTGGGGCTACTCGGTCTGAACTAGCACGATGCTGAGTTCAAACCACCATCATAGCCCATGGCCTAAAATCAGCACAATGTGGAGATGAAGATGATGATGACGACGACGATTCATCTCCTTCCCAAGGAATGGCTGCCGCGGGGCTGCCTCGCCATTTGTAAAAATTGGGAAGAATAGACGGGGAAGTAGTTTAGGGTTAGGGCTTATCATCGTCATCAACACTCGAGTCTCGAGAGAGAGAGAGAGAGAGAGAGAGAGAGAGAAGAAATAAGCAGAAGCAGCAATCAACCCGGCCGAAGAGAGAGATTAGATCCCAGCTGAGATAGAAAGGAGCCCTCTTCTTTCCGGAAGTGGCAGACACTACTCAGGAATCAGTGTCAGTTTACTATTTCCAGGTATCAGGAACACCGCCCATAACTGTGTGCGCAAAGCGGTTTCGTGCACAGTTTTTGTTGTTGTTGTTGTTGTTGTTGTTTTGCGCTCACGCACATGTAAGTCGAAAATGTCTACCGAACCAAGGGTGATCGCGACCCCATTGTCTCTAAACATTCTTAACGGTGGACCGGCACGACAGTGTGGTCTGACAAGTGCGGTCCTCCCTCGGTTCAACAAACATCACTACTTAAATATAGTTATTATTTTTTTAAAATCACACGCACACACACAATTGGGGGTTCGAACTTTGTCGGTCCCTCCGACTGTCCGTCCTAGTCACTATCACTAGGGCAAACATCTGTGAAATCAAATATTCTACAGAAACTCATAAGTTCTTAATTTTAAAGACTAGGCCATTAATAGTCGTTGAATTGCATGTATCCCATTCCTAATTTTTTTTCAAGAAGCTAAACAGAAAAATCAATGACCTAAATGCAAAAAATAGTACCACTTGTCATAACCTTATTGCAAGTTACTATTTGAGTTCCTATTTGAGTGTCTAGTCGAACACTAGTGAAATTATGATCAAGTTTAATAAAAACAAATGCTTAGGGGTGGCAATTTGGATTGATCTACCAATAGTTCATTTTTGTTCAGCCGTCAAATTTAGGGTGTTTGTTCACCCTCGAATAAAAGATTGACATGTGTCAAATTCTTTAGTCAAATTTACTTTGAATGTTTACAAAACCACTTACAAAGTAGTTTATGTTGAATGGATTTGACACGTGTCAATTTTTTGTTTGAGGGTGAACAAACATTCTAGTTTTAGTAGGTGGAACCCGTCCTTTTAAACGGATTTGGGTCGGATCTTAAGGAGTCAGACATCAAACGGTTTGACCCGTATAATCCGTTTAATAATTCGGTCAATTTTGTTGGGATTCTACTCTGATTTCCCAGATGAGCTTAATGGAATATTTTTGTTTTTGATGAATTAAGATAACCAGTGCAACTCATAAATTAATTGCTAATAATTTGACAGCTTTTTAAGCAAAGGTAATTTCTAAGGGCACCACCATATTTGCTAGGGGACAGCCCTTACTTGGGGGCAGCCCAAGCAGGTGGAGAAATTGCTGGGGGGCACCCACAATTTATTTGGGGGCAGTCCAACCCCCCAAACCCTAATTTCTTCCATCTTCTCTTTCCTCCTCTTCCTTCCGCAACCTCCTCCTTCCTCCGGTGGCGGCGCCACCACCACTACCAGCAGCCACCGCCACCGCCACCGCCGCCTCCTTTCTCCACCACTACGAGCAGCCACCGCCACCACCACTACCAGCGACGGAAAGATCCTCCAAAATCTAATTTATTTCCTCTTCTCTTTCCTCCTCCTCCTTCCTCCGGCGGGCGTGGGTGGCGGAGCGGCCTGGCTTGCAGCGCCGGGGCCGGCGAAGGGAGAGCGCGCCACGACGGCTGTGCTGGAACGTACGGTGGAGTGCCGGCATGGAGAAGCCTGCAGCGTCTAGATCGGTTCACCGTGGCCGACGACGCTGGCGAAGCTCGGGCGACGGTCGCGCGTGAGGTGAGTGAAGGTTCTCTCTCTCTTGTAGTGGCGTGGCTGTGGAGGGGGTGGCGACCGGTTGTGGCGCAAGGAGTCGTGGTGGTGTGGGCTGAGTGATGCTGGCCAGGCGGTGGTCGGGGGTGGCGTGGATGTGGAGGGGGTGCTGGTGTTGACTGCACCTCCTCCTTCCTCCTCTTCCTCCTTCCTCCGGCGGGGCGCCACCACCACTACCAGCAGCCACCGCCACCTCCTCGACCTCGTCAACCGCGACTACGCCGACTTCGTCAGCCCATCTCCGAGGAGGACGTATGTTAGGACTGCCAACTTGCTGGCAGTTCTAGGACTGGCTTGGGCTGCCCCCAAGTAAAAAAATGGATGTCAAACTTGTAAAAAAAATTTGAACATTTTTGGGCTGCCCCCAAGTAAAAAGTGTGGTGCCCTTAGAAAAAACCTTAAGCAAATAACAAATTTTGAGTGACTTGTTTAAAAATATTGTAGATTTAAGACGTATATGAGAAACCCCCAATTGGAATCTTGAACAACACCAACAAGTATAATGAGAATATCTCAAAGTTGCCAAAAAGAGACTAAACAAATAATGTACAATATCAGGAAGAAAGGAACCAAAAGAAGGAAGGAAAATAATAAATTAATAATAATCAAACATGCAAACATTGCGCGCAAGAAAAACCCTCCTAACAAGCAAGGGACTGCTCAAGAAGAACGCTCAAGTTACAGAAGAATAACTCCACTTGCGGAGAACCCAGACGAGCTTTCATGTCCATTGGAGTTCTTGTACTACTGATGAATATATATAATGGCATAAGCAAGCTCTTCTCATCATACTTCGTCAACTACATCTCGAAGAGAAAAGAAGAAGGCGTTCGATGGCGAAACTGCTGCTCGGAGCTACACCGGAGCCTCGATCCTACACGGATTTCGAACCCCGCTCCCAATGGATACAAGCGGACGACACGGACACTCTACTAGTCGATCTCTCAGGCACGGTGACCACAAAGTAGTTGCAGCGTTAATGTGTTTGGTTGACATCTATACTTATAATTTAGTACACATTCCTGCAGGGTTTCAGAAGGAGCAACTAAAGGTCGTAATTAGCACATCCGGCAGCCTCAAGATCAGCGGAGAGCGGCCCGTCGACGGCGACCGGTGGCTGCGGTTCCTGAAGCACTTCGCGGTCCCGAAACACTGCAATCCCAAAGGCATCCATGCCAAGTTCGACAAAGAAGAGGGGCTCCTCTACGTTGTGCTGCCGAAGCTAGCCTCGCAGGGTCATGCTTCGCAGGACCAACCTGCAGAGGTTCAAAAACCTACTGAAGAAGGAAGAGATGATGCACCGGAAGCCCCGCAGAAAGACGGGGAGCGACGCGAAGAGAGGGCCAACCCGCGGAGCAGCGTGCCGGGGATGACCGGCACTGTCATGATGGTCAGCAAGAGGAAGCTGTTGCTGGTGAACGTTGTCGCGGTGGTCATGGTTTTGGTGGGGGTTGGGGTTTACTTGGGATTTAAACGGAGGGTTTTTGGAGGGGAAGCCTCAAACTGAGGCATTGTGGTACTGTACTGTCCCAAACATGATTATTATTATTACCATTGTGAATGCTATGTAAATATCAAAGGTTGATCAAAAATTTCAAGGTTGTAATAAGTCTAAATGAATAAGATGAACAAGTTGGTTTGACCATTAAAGTGCTATTTTTGATTGGATTAGAGACGCGGTGAACACTAATCACAACCTGTTGTGCGAGATCACAACAGGTTGTAGCTATCCAGACAAGTCCGAACCTTTTATTAGATAAAAAGATTACAAATACAATAATTTTCCTGGTTAAAAACTTGGCGAGCCCAAAAATTGCAATAGCACTCAGAACATTAAGCAATCAAAGGTCACAAAGCATACAACCACCATCATTTTGGTACAGTAAATAAGAGCATCATTAGTAGTTGGGACTCTCCAATGCAATTTGGAGTCCAAAATTTTGAAAAAAAAAGGTAATTGTAGAATGGGTTGAGTTTGTATGAGAATAATATAATGATAAAGTGAGCTCCGGTTCCAAATTGTGTGGTCAAAAATTAATGTAGTAAAAAAAATAATGTAAAATCTAGAATCTAGAAAATTGGGCTCCAATTGGGACTTACTATTCTACGAAGTGAGTTCCTACAATCTAGAATGTAGAAATTGGAAGGCTCAACCTATAGCTCCCATGGGTGGGATGGGACCCAAAATCTAGAAATTGAAACTAGGGATAAGAGTTACTATTCTACAATGAGCTCCTACATTTTGAATTTAGAATCTAGAATGTGTGATGGACGTTACTAATGATGCTCTAACAAATGGGGAGAGAGAGAGAGAGAGAGAGGCACTAATAGCACTTCCATTGATATAAAAAGAAAAACACGTTACAACAGGAACAAGTTGGTTTGACCATTAAAGTGTTATTTTTTATTGGATTAGAAACGCGGTATGTCACGTCCCGACCCGAAAAATCGTTCATCCTCGTTTGATTTTATCGAATTGATCGTACTCGCTGGGACGTGATGTCGTACGAGTCTGGAGTTGCACTCGTACAAGGTAAGATGACAAGTTCTCAAATGGTTATCCTTGATTTGATATTAGCAGCGAAAGAAACAAAGTATACGAAACAATTCACTTTATTGATAATTGAACTGAGGTTACAAATAGTCCAACTGAATTTGTCAGATTGGCTTACAGCACTCAGGTTCTCTCTTGCACACAAATGATTTCACCGTTCCATACATCATGTCTTCTATATCTCGGTAGCATCAATCCTGTTGTAAGTCCGAGCGTCAATGCGGTCGCATGCCTCAAAACGCTACGACATTCCATGCCTCAACGCGTTCAAGCGAAGCTCCGCCGTAAGCAGATCATTCCCTGAACCTGCAAGCAATCTGGTGGGAGATTAGTACTAATTTTTTCACTACCAAAATAAGTCATAATGGCGACGAAATTAGCGACTCCAGATAAATACGTCGCTAAGTTTTGTGCTTTTAGCGACGTTTTATATATACGTCGCTGAACGTCACTATCAGCGACGTTTGAGCGACAGTTAGCGACACAAATTATGTTTTGGACAACTGATGTCGCATTCTAGTCGCAAAACGTCACTGTTTTTTTTTATTCAGCGACGTTTCGCGACGCCATTTTTACGACGTCGTCAGGTTTTAATAAATAGCGACGGTTAGCGACGTCTTTAACTGACGTCGCTAAAACATTTCATATAGGGTTCTGGCCCGATCGATTTTTCATCTTTTTCACCCAAAATTTTCTAATCTTCCGCTCTTCCCCTTACCCTTGCCCGCGGCGACCCCCTGCCCGATGACCCCATTCCTCCGACGACTCACTCCCTCCGACGACCACCCGACCAGTCTCCTCCGCCGCTGCTCCAGCCCCGGCGACCCCGACCCAACCCCAACGCTGTGTCGGTAAACCCTAACCCTATCTCCCTTTTTCTGATGCGACACAGACACGACCCTTTGACACACACGTGGACACTTTGACACACAAGTGGATACTTTGACACACACTGTGACACTTTGATACTTTGACACTTTGACAACACGTGGACACTTTGACACTATTAGGCCTCGTTTGGTTCACGGAAAGGAAATGTATTCCTTTGTATTTTTCATGGAATCGGAAAGTAGGATTCCTGTCACATTTTCTTTTCGTTGTTTGGTTGGTGTAGGAAAGGGAAGCAAAAATATAACAATGGTAAAATAAGTATTAATGGTAAAATAAGCAATAACACATGGTTACTTTTGTAATAAATGTTGGAAAAGGAGGAGGGAAAATGAATCCCATGGGTCATGAGTGGAACCATATTCCCTCCAATTTTCCCCCTTGTGAGGAAATTGATTCTCAAGTTTGTGGTTACCAAACAAAGGAAAGGAACAACTTTCCTTTCCTAGTTCCTTAAATCGGTGAACCAAACGAGGTCTTAGGATAATGTGTATAGATGAGGACTAGGACAATAAGTATAGGTAACTTCAAGATAGGAATTGTTTTACCTATGAGTATAGGTAATGGCTTTACCTAGAGTGACTAGGTAATATATAGGTTTAGGTAATGGGTTGACACATGGGTATGGGAGATACCTATGTTGTAGTGTATGGGATATTGAGTTTGGGTATTGGTTTTTACTAGAGTTAAGGATAGGCTAGTGTATAGGTAATTAGGTAAATAGGCCATAATAATGGTTTTACCTATATGAATAGAATATTGGTAGGGCAAATACATAGGGTATTAGCCTAGTATAGACTAGAATACCTTGGTAAGGCAACGTATGGCCCTAAAAACCTAGGTGTGACCTAGTTTGACCAAGTTTGGCAAGGTATTGACCCAGTTGTCCTAGTATGACCTAGAAATGACTTGGAGACCTAGAATTAACCTAGTATATCATGTTTATGATTTCAAAACACCAATTGACATTAATATTCTATATTTAGGTCTTCGAGGTACCGTATCGGATATTGTTGACATTTTATACTACCAAAATAAGTCAAATTAACGACGAAATAAGTCAATCCTAGAGTGTATAGAGTGAGCCTCCCTACTTCCTTCCTTCTCATTTGGGTCATTCAGTCGACTATTCCGCATCATAGGATATCTACCTCAACCTCACCCTAGAGAAGTGTGAAAATATTAATGTTAACCAAGGTTCACAGTAAAGAGAGGGAAAGAAACTACATAGGATACATCATATCTATTACCACTTGTTGTATCATGATTACTTTTACAAGTGTTTAAACGATGTGCATGTATCTATATCGTACAGAATTATCCTTAAATGGATATGGAGCTGAATTACTATCTGCAGAATCGTTCGTGGATGTACAACCGTCATCCTGATGACATGTGCGGTGAGCGAAATGAATTCATAGAGGGTGTACACCAGTTCCTGCAGTTTGCCAAGGCGTTCCCTCAGTACATAGACGGTACCAAAATTAAGTGTCCGTGTATGAGATGTCGCAACTTGAAATATCATCCAGAAGTGGATGTCACGAATCATTTATACTCGAAGGGTTTCACGCCGAATTACTATCAGTGGAGCGAGCACGGAGAACTTGTGTCTTTAGCATCGGAGTACGAGCCTTATGTGGATGTCCACAACAATGCTCCTTACGACGATGGGTTGGTGAACATGGTTTTTGACGCGGCCGGGCCTAGTTTCGATCCGGATGATCATGATGCACCTGAGGAGGCACCGAACCCCGATGCTGCACAGTTCATGGAGTTGCTGGAGAATGCAAGGACTCCATTATATCCTGGTTGTGAGGATCATTCACCGTTGGAGGTGGTTACAAGATTGTTGAGCATCAAGTCCGATTTTAACATGTCGCAAGATTGCTACAACCGTCTTATGGAGTTGCTTATAGAAATATTGCCTGAGGGTGCAAAGTTGCCTAAAGACTTCTACCGATCTAAGAGGATGGTTAGATCGCTCTGGGTGGGATACGAAAAAATCGATGCCTGTCGCAACGGGTGCATGTTGTACTACAAAGACGACAAGAATGAAGACGCCTGCAGATTTTGTGGTGTCGATCACTACAAGGCATGTGGTAGAGGAAAGTCTGTCGGTGCCAGGAAGCCTACCTCTTCGATGCACTACTTTCCGTTGACGCCGCGGTTGCAGCGGTTGTTTATGGTGAAGGAAACTGCAGAAAATATGAGTTGGCATAAGCGGGAACATACCGAAGGAGTGTTGGATCACCCATCTGATGGAGAAGCATGGAAGCACTTTGATCGAGAGTATCCAGATTTTGCTTCTGATCCGCGTAATGTCAGATTGGGTCTCTGTTCCGACGGTTTTACCCCATTCGGACTTTCGGGATCCCAGTATTCGTGTTGGCCTGTCAGCCCCTAATTTTTTCAAATTTTGATTTAAGAAGTGTTAATTAATTTCTAATGTCATATTTAGCCTTAAAATATTTTAATATGATTTTAGGAATTTTTCTACAATTTTTAAATAATTTCTAAATGAGTTTTAATAACTAAAATACCATTTTGCAATTTATTAAAATGTTTTAATATAGTTTTGTAATTTATTAAAATGTTATAATAGTAGTTTATAATATTTAGAATTGTTCCAGTATTAGTTTGTAATTAACTAATTATTTTTAATGCGGAATGCAAATTATTATTTGCATCCAGTCATATTAGGGACCGATTTGCAAATACCTAAAATCCTAGGGACCCTAATGCAAAACCTAAATCTACCCACCCCCGACGACCGACGACCGGCCAGCTGACCCGCATTTTCCGGCCGCCCAACCGACCTTCGACCGACCTCTCACCCCTATAAAATAACCCCCTCACTCTCCCCGACCCATCTCGACCACCCAGCCGCCCACAACCGCCATTCCCAGTTCACCTGAACCCTAACTCCGGCGACACTCGACGCTGCATCCACAACGACCTTCACCACCAACCACCACCGTCGACGAGTTCGTCGTGACAAAGCGAGTCTAGCGCCACCACTCCGCCGCGACCACATCAACTCCTCCGCCGTCCAGCACCCTCGAAACCCTCCAGCTCACCGGACACGTAAGTAGCAGTGTGAAAACGTGTCGTACGTGTCTCGTACACACGTATATGGTTCGTCCGGATACGAGGATCCTAACCCAGTGCTAGGACACGCGAAACTAGGCTCGTGCGTGTCGTGCTAGCCTAAGACACGCGACTCCTGTTGTCACGCCCCGCTCCCGCAAGAGCGATCGTCCTCGCTAAGGCGTGATGCTGCAAGGGCCTAGGTTGCGCCCGTGCAAGGCTAATTCTAGAAACGGCCGATTTGATCTAGGCCACAGAGTCGCACAGAGTGTCCCCATTTGTAGCGGAAAGTAAATGAACACAAGTGGAAGCGAATTCAAACTCTTTATTGATTTTCAAGAAGTTTACAAGCGGCGCTAGGTCGATATTACAAATCGCTTAAGCTCTCTCTCTCTCTCTCTCTCTGAAACATAAAAGGCGTGCCAAGTGGCTTACAAGATGGAATGATTCATGGCGATGTTCCGATACATTATGTCCTGTATAGGGTGCTTCAGCTTCTTGCAACGTTCCAAGGCCCCAGAGATGGCTCCGCGCCTTAGCACGTTCGATGGAAGCTCCGCACCCGCCGACGTCTTCTGCATCCTGCATGCAGACTGTGGGGTTATCAGTACATTGTTATGCACTGGTGGGGATGCTAGCTCGCCCACAATGCTATCATTACCAAACACGTTCTATTTACTTTTGTGCATCTCTATCATTCATTGTCTTTCTAATCTTGCCTTAGGATCAATTTTATGGCATATGTCATAACCTATCCCGTGTTGCCAAATTCAATTGTCGCATGGAAATACATGTACGACTTACCCATACTTACCGTTCGGCCTTCCCTGTCCAAAGTAAACCAAGTTAGTCAACAATTCATATGGAACAACATAATGTGATTCTTGAAAACATTCAATATCAAGGGCGTGTCCCTGCCTCAGTTACTAGCGCGTCGTAGGCGTATTCTCTAACTCATTGTACGAAGTATTCATTATCATTTGGTGTGATACATTTTAAGCTTATTCAGAAGGTGCTTTGTTCAGATTAACTTAGACTACTTTGATTTTAATGCAAGGACTTGCACGTGGATCGCCACCAGCAAAGCCTACTTAATCTATATGCATCGGTCGCTGGCATCACAAGCCAATTTGGACATGTCTTCCCCTGTGGTAATTTCTCACCTATCATGGCGTGCGGCTTGGTACACCCTGATAGTCTTTTGAAATATCCGGCCTTACGTCCCCTGGTGGCCAAGCCCGTACTCAGGCCTGTGCGCAAGCCAAACTTTGATTTCCGTCCGGACCGGCAAGTCCTTCACACTTTGATCATGCCGCGGAAATCCCTTTTTTTTTACGGCCACGGCATCGCTACCCCTCGCCCGTGCCGTTTGTCCACGACCATTTCATATTAACTTATCTTTTTAACTTAACGGCTGTCTCTGAGCCGTAGGCTAACCCTTAGCCTTAATGCGTTATCGACCAGGTTGGCGTCCGTGCAGCACGGGTAGCGAGCCCCGTTGCACGTGCCCGTCATACCTGTCGCTAACCATTTCTGACATTCTTATCTTTTATTCATTCTTTCTTTCACTTGTTCATTCATTCGTTGATTCATTCATTCACTTATTCGTTTACTCTTTCATTCATACATTACGCAACTCCTTGTGCGGGAGTCGCCTTGGCGACCCATCGGTCCCATAGCCTTTCAATGTTGCTATACTCTACTCGGAACGACTATATTGATAGTCTTTCCATTTTATTGTTGTAACCCATTCATCATTTCATTGTTGAACGCATAAGGGACTAGAACGTAAGCTTGTGCCTTAGCACGAGCGTGGAGCGCGGTGCGAGAGTTATTGTATTTTCCATTTTCTTTTCCATATTCTATACAAGCATACAAGATGAGATTAATCCCTTAGCTAGGTGCGTTGGGTCATTTATTAGTATGCGCGATGTTATCGCCTAGCGATTTCAGTGATAGTGTCTGTATTGTTATGTGTCTAGGCTAAGCAAAGACGGGTTCATCGGAGCCACCCACCTTAGCGATGTTCGCATCGGCCGAGCGATACTCCGAGCGCGCCTTTGAAAGTCTAAGTCTGGATTCATCTTGACGGGCCAATGTAAGCCTTGCATCGATTCTTCATTAGGTCGATGCCAACTCTTCGGGTCGACGGCTCGCTTGAGTCGTTACACTTGCCGTTTGAATCGGCGTTCCGCTAGGGCGGAGCGGGTCATTACATAATACACCACTCAAAACAAGTCTCATCCTCGAGACTTCCTGAGTGCAGGTCATCCTACCATTTCTTAACTCGGGTCGTCGTGTTTCTTAGACAATTCCTATCGAATGGCTTTACCGTTCAATGGCATCTAACTATACTCGATACCTTTTCAAGTTCCGCGTCGCACACGTTTGGTCGATTTTATTGAATAACTTTTCATTCATTTTAGAGTTGATGGTACTTATTCAATTCAAGCGTTTCTTCGACTTGGTTGCTATTTGGTTGTGTTATGGGACTATAATGGTTGCACAAAGTGCGTTGTACTTCATCGAACACGAGGGTCGTAGGCTAAGGCAAACTCACTCATTCATTCATGCGCATCTCAACGCCCACTCGCAGTTGCATTCGACTTCATCATATCGCAGCGTTTGGATCGTGCACGTATCTAAGGCGTCCCCCGAATACGTACATTTCAACCAAGCTTAGCGATTAGCAAAGTCGGACAAGCTACTCGTGATAGTTTTGATTTGCCGATCGTTTTGCTAACTTCGATTTAAAACTGAACTCATGTGTGTATCACATATCGTTTATCTCGGTCCTCGAGATGATTCGATTTGCTTCTCAAGCACTCTTGTCAACGAAATCAATACGATTTCTTCTTAGCGGGGTCGACCAAGTCTAAGTAATTTCCGTCCGATTCGAGACTAAGTATCGTACTATCATCGAGTACGTCTTCCAATCAATGATTCAATTCGTTATCCCAACTTTACTTGCGCATCATCCATTCCTATCTTTTCCGTCGTTTGGGGCCAATCTCGCCGTCGTTCACGCACACTCCCAGTTCCCCGTCCTACTCTAAGTCTTGTTGCTCCAAGTCTATCGTCCGTCTAGACGATACTGTAAGGTCAATCGCACAAGTTCAATCACTCGGCATAGGGTTGTCCGTCTATCCGCTAGGTCATCTCACAGGGTCATAGTTACAACTCAAGTCCGTGGCTCATCATGCAAAGCCGCTGCACGAAGCACGCCCCAAATCCTATGGTCAAACCATTAGTTCATTTGTACGGGAGTTTCTACCCAAGCTCGCATCGCTCAGACTTCTAAACATCGAGCACGATCTCCTATTCGCATCAAGACTTACGTTGTACATATTCAATTCCGTTCAATCACCAGTTCTAACCAATTCATGTATTCGATCACGAGGTCATCCAGCTCGACAATACATTGTGCCCCAATCTTACGCGAGTCCGATTATCCACGACGGTTTATGAATCACCATACAACGCTCCCGCGGAATAATCATTCTCATCGGGGCGTAACTCTTGTTTGAGTGTTAGACTAATCCATTCTCGATACACGGATTGGACCTAGTCACTCCTCAAGTTCAACTCTCCAAGCACACAAATTCATTCTCGAGTCCACCTTCGCGTCAAACCACAAGTCGAAGCAATCAGATTGCCATGCCATCCAAGTTCAATCACTCCCGCTGTATGAATCACCATATCAGCGCTCACGCGGAGTGAACGTCATAATCCGGTACGACGCATGTGCGAGGCTGGAGTTGCGCTCGCATAAGACAATAACGTCAACATTGTGGTTGTCAACGAAACAAATCCAAGCATTCACATTTTCATCCAAGCCAAATCAATTCGATAATCTGACCGTCATGCGTTCAACTAGAAAAATCCTCGAACCGAATCTATCTTTTCCTCGACACATTTTTAACATCCCAAGTATAGCATCCAACGGAACAATAACATTTGTACGACCGTCATTCGTCGAGTCAGAGTACCCCCGAGTTATCGCATATCGATCTTTGATACGCCTCAATACCATTGACGATATGCGTAACCTGACGATCTTCCTTTGCAACCGATTTCGAGTCGTGCGTTGATGCTGTTGTCCGAGTTGGATATTCTACAATTTCCTCGATATTCGAGATCAAGTTTTGATCGCTATTTTTTAAGCTAGTTTCAAGATCGTTGTCCAAACTCAAGTCACAATTTATTTGAATCAATCCAAAATCGTGCGCGTGATCCTCTAAGTTTCCTCGATCAAGACCATTCATTTTCATTCATCGTTTCGAATCGTTTTCTAACTTTCGTTCCCCATTGACAAGTTGTCCGAACGACATCTCGTTCGGGACATTCGAAGTCACGACCAACTAAGCGTGACGCGTTCTAAGGCTTGCGCGATATCATCGCTTGTCGACGTACTCGTTCTATCCGTAAATCCTTTAGTCTTGCTCGAAAAATTTCTTTGTCGTCCATATACCACTCAGGGTTCGAGCCACTCGATTGGTCGTTGACACTTATTCTTATTCTTTTTCGAAGCTATCACATACACCACTCGGGGTCAAGTCATTCTACAAATCCTCAAATAATCATTCGATTCCATGTCGATGTGTTCAATCACGCGTTCGTCTGTTCCTCAAAATCCAAATCAATCATCCGTGCACGCCTAAGCGTTAGTCTGATAGCGTTCCTATTGATATACGCTCTAAGTGTAGCTTCGTTCCCAACCGAGCGGTACTTGATATCGTTCGCAACTCGATTGTACCAAAAAGTCGAGGTACGCGACACGCGGACTAAGTTGTGCCGCATAACCATTCCGTACGGGCTATATTCAAGTTTGCACGCTCACTTGCTAATGTCGACGTAGGACTATTTGGGCATGCACGCGACTTGCTAACTTAGCATGTGTTCTCTATCGAGTCATGTTTAACATCGTTCGACACAAAAGCCTTCGCCTATCGATTCCGTTCAACCGAGTACTTGTACGAGCTTTTAAAAATATTAGACTTATTGTATGGAACATCCCAAGGCACAACGAGAGAGAGCGCACACTTCTTTTGTTTCCAACCGAGCTTTCAAAACTGAAAAAATCGAAATGAAGTCCAAGGACGTGAAGCCGTGCTCTGATACCAATCTGTCACGCCCCGCTCCCGCAAGAGCGATCGTCCTCGCTAAGGCGTGATGCCGCACGGGCCTAGGTTGCGCCCGTGCAAGGCTAATTCCAGAAACGGCCGATTTGAGCTAGGCCACAGAGTCGCACAGAGTGTCCCCATTTGCAGCGGAAAGTAAATGAACACAAGTGGAAGAGAATTCAAACTCTTTATTGATTTTCAAGAAGTTTACAAGCGGCGCTAGGCCGATATTACAAATCGCTCAAGCTCTCTCTCTCTCTCTGAAACATAAAAGGCGTGCCAAGTGGCTTACAAGATGGAATGATTCATGGCGATGTTCCGATACATTATGTCCTGTATAGGGTGCTTCAGCTTCTTGCAACGTTCTAAGGCCCCAGAGTTGGCTCCGCGCCTTAGCACGTTCGATGGAAGCTCCGCACCCGCCGACGTCTCCTGTATCCTGCATGCAGACTGTGGGGTTATCAGTACATTGTTATGCACTGGTGGGGAGGCTAGCTCGCCCACAATGCTATCATTACCAAACACGTTTCATTTACTTTTGTGCATCTCTATCATTCATTGTCTTTCTAATCTTGCCTTAGGATCAATTTTATGGCATATGTCATAACCTATCCCGTGTTGCCAAATTCAAGTGTCGCATGGAAATACATGTACGACTTACCCATACTTACCGTCCGGCCTTCCCTGTCCAAAGTAAACCAAGTTAGTCAACAATTCATATGGAACAACATAATATGATTCTTGGAAACATTCAATATCAAGGGCGTGTCCCTGCCTCAGTTACTAGCGCATCGTAGGCGTATTCTCTAACTCATTGTACGAAGTATTCATTATCATTTGGTGTGATACATTTCAATCTTATTCAGAAGGTACTTTGTTCAGATTAACTTAGAATACTTTGATTTCAATGCAAGGACTTGCACGTGGATCGCCACCAGCAAAGCCTACTTAATCTACATGCATCGGTCGCTGGCATCACAAGCCAATTTGGACATGTCTTCCCCTGTGGTAATTTCTCACCTATCATGGCGTGCGGCTTGGTACACCCTGATAGTCTTTTGAAATACCCGGCCTTACGTCTCCTGGTGGCCAAGCCCGCACTCAGGCCTGTACGTAAGCCAAACTTTGATTTTCGTCCGGACCGGCAAGTCCTTCACACTTTGTTCATGCCGCAGAAATCCTTTTTTCTTCACGGCCACGGCATCGCCACCCCTCGCCCGTGCCGTTTGTCCACGACCATTTCGTATTAACTTGTCTTTTTAACTTAACGGCTGTCTCTGAGCCGTAGGCTAACCGTTAGCCTTAATGCGTTATCGACCAGGTTGGCGTCCGTGCAGCGCGGGTAGCGAGCCCCGTTGCACGTGTCCGTCATACCTGTCGCTAACCATTTCTGACCTTCTTATCTTTTATTCATTCTTTCTTTCACTTGTTCATTCATTCGTTGATTCATTCATTCACTTTTTCGTTTACTCTTTCATTCATACATTACGCAACTCCTTGTGCGGGAGTCGCCTTGGCGATCCATCGGTCCCATAGCCTTTCAATGTTGCTATACTCTACTCGGAACGACTATATTGATAGTCTTCCCATTTTATTATTGTAACCCATTCATTGTTTCATTGTTGAACGCATAAGGGACTAGAACGTAAGCTTGTGCCTTAGCACGAGCGTGGAGCGCGGTGCGAGAGTTCTCGTATTTTCCATGTTCTTTTCCATATTCTATACAAGCATACAAGATGGAATTAATCCCTTAGCTAGGTGCGTTGGGTCATTTATTAGCATGCGCGGTGTTATCGCCTAGCGATTTTCAGTGATAGTGTCCGTATTGTTATGTGTCTAGGCTAAGCAAAGACGGATTCATCGGAGCCACCCACCTTAGCGATGTTCGCATCGGCCGAGCGATACTCCGAGCGCACCTTTGAAAGTCTAAGTCTGGATTCATCTTGACGGGCCAATGTAAGCCTTGCATCGATTCTTCATCAGGTCGATGCCAACTCTTCGGGTCGACGGTTCGCTTGAGTCGTTACACTAGCTGTTTGAATCGGCGTTCCGCTAGGGCGGAGCGGGTCATTACACCTGTGTCCCTAACTGTCAGGACACATGATTGTTTTATCGGGTTTTTTTAATAAATTAACTAAAAATCTAAATATAACTAAACTAAACCCTGACCCTAACACAAAGTGCGGGCTGATCCCCTGGCCAGCCCGACCGAGCCTGAGAACCCGACCCAGTGGGCCGAGTTCGAACCCCCCCCCCCCCCCCCCCCCCCCCCCCCCCCCCGCGCGCTGTTATTTGTTTTCCTTTTTCTTTTTCTTTTTCTTTTTCTTTTATGTTTATATATATATATATATATATATATATATATATATATATATATATATATATAATATATATACTTTACATATACGTATATAACAGTATATATATATATATATATATATATATATATATATATATATATATATATATATATATATTTATATATGTATTTCTGTATATATATTTTATTACATAAATATATATACTGTTATATACGTATATGTAAAGTATATATATATATATATATATATATATATATATATATATATATATATATATATATATATTCTATATTTAGCATTTTAATGTATGAGTGTATATATATATGTATTTATATATATGTATATGCATATGTGTATATGTATTTTGTGCATATATATGTATACTATTATATATATATTATATTTACTATTATTATATATATTTACTGTTATTTATATATATTATATATTTATTTCTTATATATATATATATATATATATATATATATATATATATATATATATATATATATATATATATATTTATATATATATATATAAATATATATGTTATATATGTATATATGTATATGTATACATAACTATTTAGTCTCTATACTTTACGTAATATAGTACATATATTATACTTTAATATATGTAAATATACTTGTCATATTTATATGAATACTATGTATAATTTTACCTTGTTAAAATATTAATATTTATTATGTATTTTTACATCTTTGTATTTTTGTGTATTTTAATTACTGCAACCATTTGGTGTCCAAGCCTAGCATGGGTTTTTGGGCTCAAATATGTTTTCACACATTCAAGACCTGTACAAGTCATATTAGACTTGATTCATGGCTTTGGGTCCTGTATTTGAACTCTGGTTCAAATTATGTACATGGACAAAATACGCAGATAATTAATTATTTAATTTCAATTGTGTACCATGCTGTTTTTGAATTTCTAAAAATACTTTTATTGCTGTTAAAATTCTGGAAAAATAGTATTTAGATACTATGTTAATTTAGCTAATTTATCATAATTTTTGCAGTATTTAGTTTACAGTTTTGCCACTGTTTTGGTATATGAAACCACTTTCTGTGTACTTATGAAAACTGATTTTTATAAAATACATGTACTGGTTAATAAATTCCAGAAAAATTATAATAAATTCCTATAATTAACAAGGATCATTTTGGTACTTTATTTTATGTAAAATTGAGCTTTTTGTCTATCTCAAAAATTGTTGGAACACAATGTTCAATTGATTTATTTATTGAATAATTACGACTTGCAACTTTTTGTGTTATTTTGAGTTATGGCCGTATTGAACCTCACCCCACACTAGTGTAAAGACCCTAGTATGTTAGTTATAGTATTGTGTCACCCCACATTGGTCTCCTATGCTAAAGTCATCATTTTGGCTAGGTGTCCAGTCACAAGTCGTGTTGCACCAATTAGTGTCTTAGTGTTTTAGCTTAGTGTAAAAACTAAGTTTATGTATTTCTTTCTATAGTGACGAGTTACCAAGCATCTATAGCATTTTATCGCAGCTTTGCTTTGCTAAAGGCAAGTACTCTCTACAAACTTTACATACTACTATAACCATAAACTATGAATTTCCAACCATATTAAATGCTGATCCTCGGGGTAGCAAGTTAAAACCTTACATGTTGTATTACTTTTAGTCTCTGCCATGTTTAGGACAGTTTTCATATCTCTCATATGTTTAAACAACGGGTTTAAGGGGAAAACTGTTAGTAGTGTACGTGATCATGACCCTCTTCTCCGTATGTATTTACCGAGCACTGCTACATTCTATATGTAACCTTGCCGTATGTCTGATCCCGCATTTGAGTATGGATATACGCCGATGCCGTTAAGGGTACATATGTACGCTTCAGAAAATTGACATGTACCACAGTACATCCTGATTACCTATTGACCGATCACTCACCTGCTGCAGTTTTCAAGCTTTTAAAACGATAAATTATTGCCATGATGAAATGTAACAAAAACTGGATAAACATGATATGTCATTTCTCTTCATCACTTGATCAGTATTATATGTTTGTTAGATTTAGTACTTGCTCCCGTCCTGACAGGATAACGTTGTAGGTATCCTTACTGAGGAGGAGTTGCTCTGTGACCCATATTATGGAGATACTGTCGAGGACCAGGCTTTGTCTTACGAGGATGTTCCTGCGGGAAAACTCGTCTAGTTTGCGTAGTTGCTTGGGATATTTTAGTGTAGTCATGTATTAAACTACGTATTTTGTAACTGGACATGTATCCAGTTTTACATTTCAGACATGTACTTGGACTTATTTCTATATGAGACGACTTTTGTGTTTGGAGCATTTATGACTTTTATTTTACTTATAGAACTGTTAGCACATTTAGTCTTATCTTGTTGTCTTTAGAACAGCTTACTACGCTTTATCTCAAGCGTAGGCTGGACATGACTCGACCCGGCCCAACAATTTGGGTAGCGGGTCGTGACATGTTTTTAGTGGTGGCCCATGCATGTCGAGACTAAATTGTTTGGTTACGTTATTGTACCAAGCTTGCCTGCAATTAGGAACTTAAGGTAATTAGACAACATTAGGAATGACGCTTAGAACACCTAGAGGAATACTAGGGTTGCAACATAGGAAATACATCACATGCTTGCTATTATAATTAGGTTTTCTTGTCTATGATTGCTTACTTTAACAAACCCTTATAAAGTCCTTTTTATTTTAATTAGATGGTACTTACTCGTTCGTCCCAGTATGTCACACCTGAGAATGGCACACTTCCTATCCAGTCAGCTGACCAGTTGACTGATACACCTCCACCTCCACCTACCATATTCTCCCACTCCACAAATCCACCAACCCAGATGCCTCCACCACCTTCCACATCACAGTCCCAGCAGGACCCGATACTTCCACCACCCCCTATTACTATACCTACCCAGGCTTCCGTCACATTCGACGGGAACCAACTGCTCACTCTGATCCAGGGGTTCCTAACAATCCATCAGGAGCAGACTACCCTACTCCGCCAGAGCATGGAGCGTTCTAAGGAACGTACCGTAGTCCCACCACCTGTAGAGCCACGGCAGAGAGCGGGGACGATCAAGGACTTCATGGGTCTGACCCCATGGAGTTCTCAGGGACTGAGGGCATAGTAGTAGCAGATGACTGGCTAGACTCGGTAGAGAGGAAGCTCCTTGGAGTTAGGATGCCGGATGACCTCCAGGTCGAGGCAGCGGGATTTCTGCTGATAGACTTGGCAGGAGTTTGGTTCCGGAATGAGCCGTTATTTGCGAGAGTAAGGGCCACTTGGGATCAGTTCAAGACCCAGTTCAAGAAGAAATTTTTCTTGACCACCGCTAGAGTATCCATGGGGCTACGATTCCAGAACATCCAGCAGGAAAACTGTCACGACCCGTACCCGGATATACGGGTACGAATACGTAGACGACGCCCAGCCTACGCCGCAGTATCGGCGGTAGAACGCTGTCTAGTACCCAATAAATATACACTACGTCTAGAAGGCCTATAACTATAAATATACTCTAGTCACATCACAACAGCTAGGGATGATAAGACAAGAAAGATAACTAAAGCACAAGAACAACTAGAAACTACTAGAATGAATCATAAGACATGAAATAAAGAAGGAAAAACAAGACTAACTAAGGATAACTACCAGGCAACTCACATAGAAGAATAGTGAGATCCACCTCAGCTAGCAACATCATGAAGTCCACTAATGGTATAACAACTCCTAAAATATTATCAACGGTATCCTGTCAGAAAAATGAGCAAGTACAAACACCAACAGCAGTTCCATGTGAATTGACAAATACTATAAGAGACAGTATAATGAAATACAAGACAAAGATATAGGCGACTTGGGAACCATTCGAAAGCCGAGTTACAACCCTTAAACCAAACAAGGACCGGGGTTGTAACCCTTCTTTCAGACAGAACCTAGTCCCATCATCATGGTACAGTATAAAAGGCAGGTAGAGCATATGAGAAATTGAGTCATAACATGGTGAAAGTACAGTAAGTAAAGGTGAACTGGAATATAAGATATGACAACAAATAAATAAAAAGTGATTTGAATTATTAGGGCGAAATGTGATCGGCTAGGAAAACAAGGGAACGGTTATCCACTTGGCTCGACAATCACACGGAACCTCTGACGAGGGCCTCCGAAGAGGGTCATGCCGGCCAACCTGGATAACCGGAAGGGGGTATCTGCTACACCCTACGTGAGGTGAGGGTGGCACCAGCAAAACACGGAAATATCATCACGGAGGCTTTGATCACATAACCCCTAATAATTCCCCTCTATCCCCCGAATAGTATCACGGATCCGGACATGGCACGTCATGACACAGGATTCAAAAGCAGGTGATCAGCCCACTCCCAAGTCCATGTCTATACAAGTACAGGAAACACAAAAATATCTCATACCCATATACCAAGAAAGTCCAGGAATAACATCTCATGCCAGGATCCGACGTATACTAATCCGTGAACTGTCGTGTCGGGAATCAAGTAAGACACTACAACTGAATCGAATATAGTAGATATCAAGACAATAAAAACTATCAGTGAATGTACTCGCCTGCGGTCCTGAGCTGTCAAATGGGGTCGATGCTCAGAGTGATGCCACAGACCTAAAGATAAGATATATATAAGCTAATTAGGGTTCAACAGTGTTAGGCTTGATTCTATAGTATAAGCTACTCGATCTAGGTCAGACTCAGTCCACTAAGTCAAACTAGGCCACAATAAGTCAAACCAAGTCAAACTAGGTCAAACTGGGTCAATGGTTGACTTACAGTTGACTTTTGGTCAACTGGTCAACTATGGTCAACTCTAGGTCAAAACTAGTTTAACCTAGGTCAAATGTTGACTCTACTTCAACGTTTAGTCAAAGCAGTCAACCATGGTCAAACAGGGTCAAGGCTAGTCTCTATAAACATCTACAGGGTCAACTCATCAATTTTAGTGATTGTGAAATCACCGGAATCGATGGAACTCAAAATACCACAAAAGGAGAAGGATTATAATAATAGGGTAAAAACCTACAGATGTTGTCGGATGATAAAATAAATATCACCAACGTGTCCAGAATGGTCAAATCAGCTAGGATAGCCTGTCCAAAAGTCCAATTTGGACACAGGGGCAAAACGGTAATTTTGGGCCAAAATGATGTCCACCGTCGGACACACTTTGCACCGAAAAATGTGTCAGGATAAAAGTCTACAAAACCTAAAAAATTATATGTCTACAAATCCAGAATGATGATACGAACCCAACGGTATATCCGGAATAGGATTCCGATGTCCCGATCACAAAATGGTCCGTTGACGCGGACATTTGGAATCCGATTTGCACGGAAATGCGTGCCGAAGCAAATGTCTTCAAAACTCAGCAAATTATATGTCAACGAGTCCAGAATGACGATACGAACTCAGCGATATATCCGGAATTGGATTCCGATGAGCCGAACTCAAAATGACACGCTGACCCGGATATTGGTATCCAACTTGCACCGAAATGCGTGCCGGAACCAATGTCCACTAAAACCTAGCAAATTATATGTCAACGAGTCCAGAATGACGATACGAACTCAACGGTATATCCGAAATTGGATTCCGATGAGCCGAACTCAAAATGACCCGTTGACCCAGAAAGTGGGATCCGCTTTGCACCGAAATACGTGTCAGGGCCCACGTTCTCCAAATCAAGCAAACTTTATATGAAAACATGCCAGAACGACGCCACAAGTCTACTGGTGGTGTCAGAAATTGAATCCGGAGTCCCGGGTTCAAAATGGAATTAAACAAGTGCAACACTAAGAATTCGAACGGCCAACTTTGGCGTCGAATTCGACCGACCTAACAAGCTCAAACTGAAATGAAATCTAAAGGGGGCAGGAAGAGGGTTATACCAGCTGTGTACCGAAACTGGTGGCGCGTAAAACGAAGCTGCAACGACGAAGATACGAACCCGCGAAGTTGGCGTCGCAAAACTGTCCAAAAATAGTACAAATTAAAACGTCAACTTGGTGGCCGGTTTTGATGTATCAAACGACGAAATTAACGGGTGAAATTTGAGAGGGATGAAGGGGTATATACCGAGATTGAGACGGAGTGAAGAAATTGCCGATCCAACGGTCGGATCTCCCAGAAAATGTATGCGAAGTTGCTGCCCCGAGACGCAAATTCTGAAATTTTCTCCGTGCGCGCGTCGACGGAACTCCGAGAAAAACGCTGAAATCGCCTAGACGGCGCGTCCCGGAGGACGTTGGCCGCCACGGGAGGGTGCGGGGGTGTGCGCCCGGCCTGGGGGGGGCTCGCTGGCGGTTCGCCGGAGTGGGGATGGCCGGCCACGCGGCGCACGGCGACCCGCTGCTGTGCGCGCGCACTGTCGCAGCCCTGCTGCAAGCTGCTGCTGCAGCAGCCGTGGCACGCCGGCCACGGGGTGGCGCACGGCGGCCAGGCGGCGCGGCGCAGCGACGGTGGCGCGGAGGTGTGCGGGTGGTGGAGGTGGTGGAGATGATGTTAGTGGTGATGGTGGTGTTGGCTAATGGAAGATGATGATGATGGTGGTGGGAGTGAAGTGAAGAGGAGGAGAGTGAGCTCGGGATGAGGGGAGGGGTCGGCCATGGAGGAAGATGAGGTCGGCTGAATGATGATGGAGAGGGGAGAAGTGTGCTGTTGGTGAGTTAATAATGAGAGAGTGTGAGAGAAGAGTTGTATATATATATATCATATATAGAAAGAGAGAGAGAGAGAGAGAGAGGGAGAGAGAGTGAGAATAGAGATATTTAGAGAGAAAGAGAGGGAGATAGGGATGGGGGCTGCTCGTACAGCAAGGGGGGGGGAGTGTTGAGTGTGATGGGGGTGGTGAGTGTAAGGAGGGGGTGAGAGTAAGAGAGATATGTGTGTGTGTATATATATAACATATATATATAAAGAGAGAAGGGTGAGAATAAAAAGAGTGAGTGGAAGAGAGATATTAAAGAGAGAGAGAGGGGGGCTACCATTCGGCTGTGAGGGGGTTGAGGTGGGGTGGAGTAGATGATAGGAATGAAAGAGAGTGTGAGAGTTATTTAAAAGAAGAGAGAGAATTAATATATATATGTATATATATATATATATATATATAAGATAAAGGAAATGAGATATTTATATATATATATATATAGATATTTTTGAGTAGGAGAAAAAAATGGGAAAATATCAGTGGGGTGCAGGGGCAGACATGAAGGGGGTCACACCACACTGGGTTGGACGTTGGGCCAAGTTTGGACAAAGTCGAAGCCAATATTTAATTAAAAATAATAAATTTAAATCAATTAATTCATGGATGAATTGGGGGCACAAGAGAGATCAATTTGATAGCGCGCAAGTGGCACGCGCATAGTAGGCTCAAAACAGGCCAGGGCCATATATTGGGTCGACTGGATTGGACCGATGTCGGGCCCGGAAATTAAGTTGGAAATTAAATCACGAATTACGGCAGACGATAAATTGGTCTAAATTGACCCGAAGTTGTGCGAATCAAATGGAGCACAAGGGAACAAGTTTGAGTGGGACACGATATATCAACATGAAGATAATTTCGTCTACTACAAACTCTAAGAATGAAGTTTCCAGAGACTGGCATCCCTGATGCTCTAGAAATCCAAGTCACGGTAAAGAGCATTAAATCAAAATTAATCAAATCGAAATTAATTTTATAGAAATGAATTATTGAAAATAATTCATTAGAAAATTCGAAAAATAATTCGAAAAATTCAGGGGGCTTACATCCTACCCACCTTATAGAAATTTCGTCCTCGAAATTAAGGTTGTAGTAGGGGTAAAACAAGATAGAAAGTTTTTAGGCAAAAACTTAGGCACGATCATAGAATGACAAGTTTGCACGATTAAGATAATCAATTCACAATTATTCAGGTACGATAAAAAATTTCTGCACGATAGAATCAAAATATGAACAGAATCATATAGGCACGATTATAGATAAGTCATTGGGACACGATTCAGAAATGACTTAGGAGAACGAAAGTTATAGATGAAGTCCACGTACGAGGTGACGTGTAGCCCTCGGGTTAACGGATAATCAGCCTGAAAGTCACACAGGCTTGATCAAGATAAGAGATAATCATGACCAAAACAAGACTTGGCATGATTTAGCTGGAGTTTCAGACACAACAAAATAGAAGTCAAGGTCTTATAGGCCTGATCAAGATTGAAGAGTATGATTAATAAAATCATGGAATACGCTCCAAGTTCGAGCACGAATAAAATTGGAAATAGTCTAAAAGATCACTTGGCACGATAGAGGTATGACAACAAAATCAAAACTTGAGCTTCATCCGGTTACAATCAACAAAATATTGATAATAGGATTTCAGCTTACTGAAATTTGATTTAGGATTTGAGATAGGCATGATTAAGCACAGGGAAATTTCAGATACAATCAGAAAAAAAATCAAATCAAGGTCGAAAAGAGTTTAGGCACGAGTATTCAAAATCCAAACATGATAAGAATCAAAAGGCAATGCACGAGGGTTAATAGCATTGAAATCCAACCACGATAAAGAAATTTGTCTCAACACGATCTAAGTTGATCAACCCTTGAGTAAATCAGAATTTGGGCTAGATGGAGAATAAGATCAACGAAGGCTGGGCACGAGAATCCAAGGATGAAAATCCAAGTGATCACAAAGGAATTTGAAGTCATCTAGAGTTTAGTCAGCAACCAAGGCTCTTTGGCACGATAAACAAGACGACGAAAATTGATTGGTCATGGACAGAAGGGAATCAAAATCTTAACAGTACCAAAAATTAAGAAATAATTAAGATATGAAAATTTCAAAATTTCAGAGTTTTCAAGTGTAGATGACAGTTGTAGATACGAGATAGTTGATTGGTGTAGTCAAGATATAGCTAAACAAGGCAAAGAAAATTACGGTAAGATGAGAAAATCATCATGCGATGGGAGAGAGAATAATGATAAACAAGAATAATGGTAGGAATTATCTTGCTCAATTGGTAAATGAAGTGAATCAACTTAAGATATGACCTGATAACCATACACGTCTATCCAAAACCATGTTGCCAGAATTTACGCCACGTTAGTAAACATAGCTGCAATAAACGATAGAGTCCATAACTAAGGTATACACCCTAAAATCATATCATCTAGATTCCTTACCACGCCAACCGGTATGGCTGCAAGAGAATCTAAATTCCATAACTAGGATAGTATATCCAAAATCAGGCTCCATGTCCCTGTCAGGCTAGCTAATATGACTGCGATAAATTCCAACTCCATAAATAAAGTAGACATTTATCGTTCTCATCGTCTCCATCAAATATGTTTATCAGGATATCTTAACTCAATCCTTAAAAACTTATCTCAACAAAGTCAAAATCGAAGTCAACAACGAACATCAAGATTCAAAATTCAACAACGAATCAAAGATAAGTAAATGGAAACTAGCGGAAATAGATTTCGAGATAGGATTTAGAAGAAAATTCTCAGGAGATGTCCAAAGGTACTATCTAGGTCAAGATAAAGGAAATCATTGGAATATAATCTAAAACAATCTCAACCTGATATGAGACTGATAAATCATATTCTCGTCTCGACCTAGGAGATATATAAGTTCAACTTATACCTTCCCTCTGGGGTCTACAACTCATTCCAAGAAAGAATAAAGTTGATAACGGACAGATGTTTCAGAAATCAGGACGGACAGAACAATTGGAAAAAGTTTCGAAAAGTTCGAAATAAGAATCCCAGGGGTCATTCCTGGAATCTACCAAGAGTTCCTAATATGTGACTGAGTACCAATTTCCTAAAATATTCCATGACTCAACCTTAATCCTAGGGCAGGCTCGCAGTAGTACAGAAAAGCTCAAGTACTACCACGACTTCGCATTAATTGCAAAGACTGACCTGCATGGGCCACCACTAAAAATGTGTCACGACCCGCACCCGGATATACGGGTACGAATACGTAGACGACGCCCAGCCTACGCCGCAGTATCGGCGGTAGAACGCTGTCTAGTACCCAATAAATATACACTACGTCTAGAAGGCATATAACTATAAATATACTCTAGTCACATCACAACAGCTAGGGATGATAAGACAAGAAAGATAACTAAAGCACAAGAACAACTAGAAACTACTAGAATGAATCATAAGACATGAAATAAAGAAGGAAAAACAAGACTAACTAAGGATAACTACCAGGCAACTCACATAGAAGAATAGTGAGATCCACCTCAGCTAGCAACATCATGAAGTCCACTAATGGTATAACAACTCCTAAAATATTATCAACGGTATCCTGTCAGGAAAATGAGCAAGTACAAACACCAACAGCAGTTCCATGTGAATTGACAAATACTATAAGAGACAGTATAATGAAATACAAGACAAAGATATAGGCGACTTGGGAACCATTCGAAAGCCGAGTTACAACCCTTAAACCAAACAAGGACCGGGGTTGTAACCCTTCTTCCGGACAGAACCTAGTCCCATCATCATGGTACAGTATAAAAGACAGGTAGAGCATATGAGAAATTGAGTCATAACATGGTGAAAGTACAGTAAGTAAAGGTGAACTGGAATGTAAGATATGACAACAAATAAATAAAAAGTGATTTGAATTATTAGGGCAAAATGTGATCGGCTAGAAAAACAAGGGAACGGTTATCCACTTGGCTCGACAATCACACGGAACCTCTGACGAGGGCCTCCGAAGAGGGTCATGCCGGCCAACCTGGATAACCGGAAGGGGGTATCTGCTACACCCTACGTGAGGTGAGGGTGGCGCCAGCAAAACACGAAAATATCATCACGGAGGCTTTGATCACATAACCCCTAATAATTCCCCTCTATCCCCCGAATAGTATCACGGATCCGGACATGGCACGTCATGACACAGGATTCAAAAGCAGGTGATCAGCCCACTCCCAAGTCCATGTCTATACAAGTACAGGAAATACGAAAATATCTCATACCCATATACCAAGAAAGTCCAGGAATAACATCTCATGCCAGGATCCGACGTATACTAGTCCGTGAACTGTCGTGTCGGGAATCAAGTAAGACACTACAACTGAATCGGATATAGTAGATATCAAGACAATAAAAACTATCAGTGAATGTACTCGCCTGCGGTCCTGAGCTGTCAAATGGGGTCGATGCTCAGAGTGATGCCACAGACCTAAAGATAAGATATATATAAGCTAATTAGGGTTCAACAGTGTTAGGCTTGATTCTATAGTATAAGCTACTCGATCTAGGTCAGACTCAGTCCACTAAGTCAAACTAGGCCACAATAAGTCAAACCAAGTCAAACTAGGTCAAACTGGGTCAATAGTTGACTTACAGTTGACTTTTGGTCAACTGGTCAACTATGGTCAACTCTAGGTCAAAACTAGTTTAACCTAGGTCAAATGTTGACTCTACTTCGACGTTTAGTCAAAGCAGTCAACCATGGTCAAACAGGGTCAAGGCTAGTCTCTATAAACATCTACAGGGTCAACTCATCAATTTTAGTGATTGTGAAATCACCGGAATCGATGGAACTCAAAATACCACAAAAGGAGAAGGATTATAATAATAGGGTAAAAACCTACAGATGTTGTCGGATGATAAAATAAATATCACCAACGTGTCCAGAATGGTCAAATCAGCTAGGATAGCCTGTCCAAAAGTCCAATTTGGACACAGGGACAAAACGGTAATTTTGGGCCAAAATGATGTCCACCGTCGGACACACTTTGCACCGAAAAACATGTCGGGATAAAAGTCTACAAAACCTAAAAAAATTATATGTCTACGAATCCAGAATGATGATACGAACCCAACGGTATATCCGGAATAGGATTCCGATGTCCCGATCACAAAATGGTCCGTTGACGCGGACATTTGGAATCCGGTTTGCACGAAAATGCGTGCCGGAGCAAATGTCTTCAAAACTCAGCAAATTATATGTCAACGAGTCCAGAATGACGATACGAACTCAACGGTATATCCGGAATTGGATTCCGATGAGCCGAACTCAAAATGACACGCTGACCCGGATATTGGTATCCAACTTGCACCGAAATGCGTGCCGGAACCAATGTCCACTAAAATCTAGCAAATTATATGTCAACGAGTCCAGAATGACGATACGAACTCAACGGTATATCCGGAATTGGATTCCGATGAGCCGAACTCAAAATGACCCGTTGACCCAGAAAGTGGGATCCGCTTTGCACCGAAATGCGTGTCAGGGCCCACGTTCTCCAAATCAAGCAAACTTTATATGAAAACATGCCAGAACGACGCCACGAGTCTACTGGTGGTGTCAGAAATTGAATCCGGAGTCCCGGGTTCAAAAATGGAATTAAACAAGTGCAACACTAAGAATTCGAACGACCAACTTTGGCGTCGAATTCGACCGACCTAACAAGCTCAAACTGAAATGAAATCTAAAGGAGGCAGGAAGAGGGTTATACCAGCTATGTACCGGAACTGGTGGTGCGTAAAACGGAGCTACGACGACGAAGATACGAACCCGCGAAGTTGGCGTCGCAAAACTGTCCAAAAACAGTACAAATTAAAACGTCAACTTGGTGGCCGGTTTTGATGTATCAAACGACGAAATTAACGGGTGAAATTTGAGAAGGATGAAGGGGTATATACCGAGATTGAGACGGAGTGAAGAAATCGCCGATCCAACGGTCGGATCTCCCAAAAAATGTGCGCGAAGTTGCTGCCCCGAGACGCGAATTCTGAAATTTTCTCCGTGCGCGCGTCGACGGAACTCCGAGAAAAACGCTGAAATCGCCTAGACGGCGCGTCCCGGAGGACGTTGGCCGCCACGGGAGGGTGCGGGGGTGTGCGCCCGGCCTGGGGGGGGCTCGCTGGCGGTTCGCCGGAGTGGGGATGGCCGGCCACGCGGCGCACGGCGACCCGCTGCTGTGCGCGCGCACTGTCGCAGCCCTGCTGCGAGCTGCTGCTGCAGCAGCCGTGGCACGCCGGCCATGGGGGTGGCGAACGGCGGCCAGGCGGCGCGGCGCAGCGGCGGTGGCACGGAGGTGTGCGGGTGGTGGAGGTGGTGGAGATGATGTTAGTGGTGATGGTGGTGTTGGCTAATGGAAGATGATGATGGTGGTGGGAGTGAAGTGAAGAGGAGGAGAGTAAGCTCGGGATGAGGGGAGGGGTCGGCCATGGAGGAAGAGGAGGTCGGCTGAATGATGATGGAGAGGGAAGAAGTGTGCTGTTGGTGAGTTAATAATGAGAGAGTGTGAGAGAAGAGTTGTATATATATATCATATATAGAAAGAGAGAGAGAGAGAGAGAGAGAGGAGGGAGAGAGAGAGTGAGAATAGAGATATTTAGAGAGAAAGAGAGAGAGATAGGGATGGGGGCTGCTCGTACAGCAAGGGGGGGAGTGTTGAGTGTGATGGGGGTGGTGAGTGTAAGGAGGGGGTGAGAGTAAGAGAGATATGTGTGTGTGTATATATATAACATATATATATAAAGAGAGAAGGGTGAGAATAAAGAGAGTGAGAGGAAGAGAGATATTAAAGAGAGAGAGGGGGGCTACCATTCGGCTGTGAGGGGGTTGAGGTGGGGTGGAGTAGATGATGGGAATGAGAGAGAGTGTGAGAGTTATTTAAAAGAAGAGAGAGAATTAATATATATATGTATATATATATATATATATATATATATATATATATATATATATATATATATATATATATATATATATATAAGATAAAGGAAATGAGATATTTATATATATATATAGATATTTTTGAGTAGGAGAAAAAAATGGGAAAATATCAGTGGGGTGCAGGGGCAGACATGAAGGGGGTCACACCACACTGGGTTGGACGTTGGGCCAAGTTTGGACAAAGTCGAAGCCAATATTTAATTAAAAATAATAAATTTAAATCAATTAATTCATGGATGAATTGGGGGCACAAGAGAGATCAATTTGATAGCGCGCAAGTGGCACGCACATAGTATGCTCAAAACAGGCCAGGGCCATATATTGGGTCGACTGGATTGGACCGATGTCGGGCCCGGAAATTAAGTTGGAAATTAAATCACGAATTACGGCAGACGATAAATTGGTCTAAATTGACCCGAAGTTGCACGAATCAAATGGAGCACAAGGGAACAAGTTTGAGTGGGACACGATATATCAACATGAAGATAATCTCGTCTACTACAAACTCTAAGAATGAAGTTTCCAGAGACTGGCATCCCTGATGCTCTAGAAATCCAAGTCACGGTAAAGAGCATTAAATCAAAATTAATCAAATCGAAATTAATTATATAGAAATGAATTATTGAAAATAATTCATTAGAAAATTCGAAAAATAATTTGGGAAATTCAGGGGGCTTACAAAAACCGTTCTGTTGATGAGTATGCGACAGAGTTTAGTCGCCTGAGCCGTTTCGCTCCTAGTCTGGTTGCAGACCCAGAGGAGATGACGCGTAGGTTTTGCCATGGTCTAGTTCCAGACATTGATATTTTTATAGTGGCGAACGGTACTACTGATTACTACCAGAGCCTAGAGTTGGCCCAGAGCATTGAGGAGCGTCTTCTGTCTTGCAAGAGGCCGGCTTCTGTACACCTCGAGGGACCGTCCAAGCGTCCGGCTTTCCAGCAGAAAGCACCGACGCCGCATCAGCAGACATACCGTCCCCCTACATCACATCACCCGACCCCGCCAGTTAGAGCCCCGGGACCCCGGCAGCAGCAAAAGGGAGCTTTGTGTGTATACTGTAAGAGGCCAGGCCACGACGTTTCCATCTGTAGGAAGAAGTTGGGGCAGTGCTTAGCTTGTGGGTCTCCCACCCATCAGCTTCGAGAGTGCCCAGTAGTGAAGACTAGAGGGCCGCTTCCGACTCAGCAGCAGAGGTTTGGGCAACATCTGCAGCAGTAGAAGGGACCTCAGGGGAGGACTTATAGCCTAGCCCTTGAGCCGGAGCCGGAGCAGGTTTCTGAGCCAGATTACTTAGCTGACGTCATCACAGGTCATGTTTATTTATATACTTTTCTAGCTCTATGCTTGTTTGATTCTGGTGCATCTCATAGCTTCCTGTCATTAGAGTTTATGCATAAACACCATTTAGTAGCTACACCTACCGCGGAGATTAGTAGAGTGATGACGGGAGGAGGACCAGTGCCTATTAGAGCTATCTATAGATGCTCTATTACTATAGCCGGGAGAGAGTTCAGGGGATGATTCTTTGTGATGCCACTCCCCGGTTATGATATCATATTGGGGATGGACTGGCTTAGCTATGTCCATGCAGCTATAGACTGTCATGAGGGTAGTATTCTGTTCAGTCCCCCAGGCACAGCACCATTCAGTGTCAGGAGGACAGGGCCGGAGATCAGCCTAGAGCCGAACTGTTGTGGGACAGTTGGGGACGTAGCACTGCCACACCCTATCATTAGGGAGTTTATGGATGTATTCCCAGAGGATCTTCCAGGACTTCCACCTGACAGAGATGTGGAGTTCACTATAGATTTAGTACCGGGTTCATCACCAGTATCCCGGGCTTGCTATAGAGTGAACCCCAAGAGGGTCGTAGAGATGAAAGAGCAGATTGATGACCTGTTGAAAAAGGGTTTCATTCGATCTAGTGCTTCTCCATGGGGAGCGCCAGTGCTCTTTGTGCCTAAGAAGGATGGTATAGTTCGGTTGTGTATTGACTACCGGGCCTTGAATGCCATCACCATCAAGAACAAATATCCTCTGCCCAGGATAGATGATTTGTTCGACCAGTTGAGTGGGACGAAAGTGTTTTCCAGGATAGACTTGAGATCCGGGTACCACCAGGTGAAGGTCAGGGCAGCAGACATCCAGAAGACGGCGTTCAACACGAAGTACGGGCAGTACGAGTTTCTGGTGATGCCATTTGGTCTCACAAATGCGCCAGCTGTCTTTATCATGAATTTGATAAATAAGATATTTCACCGGTATCTGGATAAGTTCGTCGTAGTGTTCATCGACGACATCCTGATATACTCGAAGACGCCGGAGGAGCATGTAGAGCACTTACGAACAGTTTTGGGGATTCTGAGGCAGGAGAGATTGTTTGCCAAATTGTCGAAGTGTGAGTTCTTTTTAGACCGAGTGGAGTTTCTCGGCCATGTAGTTACTGGAGAGGGAATCTCGGTGGATCCCAGAAAGATTGCTGCAGTTGAGACATGGAAGGCTCCGACGTCAGTTTCAGAGATCAGGAGCTTTCTGGGTTTAGCAGGCTATTATAGAAAGTTCTTCCAGGACTTTGCTAGGATAGCTGAACCCATGACGAAGCTGACGCGGAAGGACGCAGAGTACATCTGGTCAGAGGACTGCCAGGCAGCATTTGAGAAGCTGAAGAGGAGGCTGACGACCGCTCCAGTTCTGACTTTACCTTCAGGTTCTAGAGGTTTCACCATATACAGCGACGCTTCTTGAAAGGGGCTAGGATGTGTCCTACAGCAGCATGGGAAAGTGATTGCTTATGCATCTAGGCAATTGCGGACTCACGAGCGGAACTATCCTACCCATGACCTAGAGTTAGCTGCGGTGATCTTTGCACTCAAGTTATAGAAACATTACTTATACGGAGAGCGTGTGGAAATCTTTAATGACCACAAAAGCTTGAAGTATGTGTTCACGCAGAAAGAGCTGAACATGAGGCAAAGACGATGGTTGGAGTTGATAAAAGACTTCGACATCAATTTACAGTATCATCCCGAAAAGGCAAATGTGGTGGCGGATGCGCTGAGCAGGCATCCGATGGCATTGTATCTGATGATAGACCGGCATTTGTGGGAAGACCTGGAGAAGCTCGGTATCGAGATAGTTCGGCCAGGATCGGTGATACAGATGATGGCGCTTGACATACAGTCAGGTTTGATAGAGCAGATCAGGGAGGCACAATCTACAGATGAGAGCCTTCGCAGACTTCGAGCCCAGGCTTTAGCTGGATTGCTGGATGACTTCACTATAGCAGAGGATGGATCCTTGAGGCTTGGCAGCCGATTGTGTGTGCTGAAGGGAGAGCTGGTAAAGGCAGTCTTGCAGGAGGCGCACCGATCAAGATATTCTATTCACCCTGGTGCTAACAAGATGTACCGTGACTTGCGGGAACATCTTTGGTGGCACGGAATGAAGAGGGATGTATCATATTTTATCTCGAGATGCCTAGTTTGCCAGCAGGTCAAGGCGGAGCGCCAGAGGCCAGCTGGTCTGTTGCAGCCGTTACCCATTCCCGAGTGGAAGTGGGAACACATTACGATGGACTTCGTCTCAGGGCTTCCTCGTTCCCAAGGGGGGAAGGATGCCATTTTGGTCATCGTAGACAGGCTGACGAAGTGTGCGCACTTCATACCCTTCAATGTAGGGCTTTCTATCGAGAAGTTGGCAGAGCTATACATGCAGCAGATTGTTCGCTTGCACGGAGTACCAGTGAGCATCGTGTCGGACAGAGACATCAGATTCACGTCCCATTATTGGAGGAGCTTGCAGGAGGAGTTGGACAGTCGGCTCAAGTTCAGTACGACGTACCACCTGCAGACAGGTGGGCAGTCCGAGAGGATGATACAGACACTGGAGGATATGCTGAGGACCTACGTACTGGACTTTAGCGGATCATGGGAGAGCCATCTGCACTTGGTAGAGTTTTCATACAACAACAGCTACCAAGCCAGTATCGGTATATCTCCTTTCGAGGCACTATATGGACGACAATGCCGTACACCGCTCTTTTGGGACGATGTTGGAGACAGAGTTATGCTTGGGCCAGAGATGATCACGGATGCAGCAGAGAAGGTCGGGATGATCAGAGACAGGCTCATAGTAGCTCAGGACAGGCAGAAACACTGGGCTGATGCTAGTCGCAGACCGATGGAGTTCGCAGACGGTGATATGGTGCTAGTGAAGATATCACCAACTAGAGGGACGATCCGGTTCGGACGAGGAAGGAAACTGAGTCCCAGATACATCAGGCCGTTCGAGATACTTGGCAGGATTGGAGAGGTAGCTTACAGGGTTGCACTTCCACCCAACCTAGCAGGAGTTCACGATGTCTTTCACGTATCTCAGCTGAGGAGATATGTTCCGGACCCCAGTCATGTGCTAGATCATTCAGAGTTGGAGATCGGGCCGAGCCTTACAGTTTCTGAGCAGCCAGTGGAGATATTAGACAGGAGGGAGAAGAGGCTGAGGAATAAGGTTATACCCTTAGTACGAGTAGCTTGGAGCCGTCACTCTCCGGGTGAATCTACTTGGGAGAGGGAGTCGGACATGAGGGAGAGATACCCTTACTTATTCGATCCAACCGCTGCGAGGGAACCACCCGTTCCCGCCTGATACCTTAGAGGTTAGTTTCGATCGTAGCCTTAGTCATTTGTTGCATTGCTTGCTATGTTAGAAATTGTAGGGTCTTCAATCCTTGTGAATTTCGAGGACAATTTTTCAAGGAGGGAAGACTTGTCAGCCCCTGATTTTTCAAAATTTGATTTAAGTAGTGTTAATTAATTTCTAATGTCATATTTAGCCTTAAAATATTTTAATATGATTTTAGTAATTTTTCTACAATTTTTAAATAATTTTTAAATGAGTTTTAATAACTAAAATACCATTTTGCAATTTATTAAAATATTTTAATAGTTTTGTAATTTATTGAAATGTTATAATAGTAGTTTGTAATATTTAGAATTGTTCCAGTATTAGTTTGTAATTAACTAATTATTTTTAATGCGAAATACAAATTATTATTTGCATCCAGTCATATTAGGGACCGATTTGCAAATACCTAACATCCTAGGGACCCTAATGCAAAACCTAAATCTACCCACCCCCGACGACCGACGACCGGCCAGCTAACCCGCATTTTCCGGCCGCCCAACCGACCTTCGACCGACCTCTCACCCCTATAAAATAACCCCCTCACTCTCCCCGACCCAACCACCACCACCCCGACCCATCTCGACCATCCAGCCGCCCACAACCGCCATTCCCAGTTCACCTGAACCCTAACACCGGCGACACTCGACGCCGCCTCCACAGCGACCTTAACCACCAACCACCACCGTCGACGAGTTCGCCGTGACAAGGCAAGTCTAGCGCCACCACTCCGCCGCGACCACGTCAACTCCTCCGCCGTCCAGCACCCTCGAAACCCCCCCAGCTCGCCGGACACGTAAGTAGCAGTGTGAAAACGTGTCGTACGTGTCTTGTACACACGTATATGGTTCGCCCGGATACAAGGATCCTAACCCAGTGCTCGGACACGCGAAACTAGGCTCGTGCGTGTCGTGCTAGCCTAAGACACGCGACTCCTATGTCCCTAACTGTCAGGACACATGATTGTTTTATCGGGTTTTTTTAATAAATTAACTAAAAATCTAAATATAACTAAACTAAACCCTAACCCTAACACAAAGTGCGGGCTGACCCCTTGGCCAGCCTGACCGAGCTTGAGAACCCGACCCAGTGGGCCGAGTTC
>JANAVB010041219.1:36127550-36200050 GCA_029216955.1 Iris pallida | reverse complement strand
TAAAACGATAAATTATTGCCATGATGAAATGTAACAAAAATTGGATAAACATGATATATTATTTCTCTTCATCACATGATCAGTATTATATGTTTGTTAGATTCAGTACTTGCTCCCGTCCTGACAGGATAACGTTGTAGGTATCCTTACTGAGGAGGAGTTGCTCTGTGACCCATATTATGGAGATACTGCCGAGGACCAGGCTTTGTCTTACGAGGATGTTCCTGCGGGAAAACTCGTCTAGTTTGCGTAGTTACTTGGAATATTTTAGTGTAGTCATGTATTAGACTACGTATTTTGTAACTGGACATGTATCCAGTTTTATATTTCAGACATGTACTTGGACTTATTTCTATATGAGACGACTTTTGTGTTTGGAGCATTTATGAATTTTATTTTACTTATAGAACTGTTAGCACATTTAGTCTTATCTTGTTGTCTTTAGAACAGCTTACTACGCTTTATCTCAAGCGTAGGCTGGACATGACTCGGCCCGGCCCAACAATTTGGGTAGCAGGTCGTGACATGGCCTGTGATCGTCACCCCGTACAATCTACCACCTTGGATGTGCATGAAGACTCCGTATATGTTTCTCACCGTTATTATCCCAGTTCCGAACAATCCGAAAAGGAACATCGATGTGTATTTACAGCCGTTGATTGATGAGTTGAATCAGCTATGGGAAGTAGGTTCCAACACGTACGATGTATCTAGAAAACAAAATTTCCAGATGCGGGCAGCACTTATGTGGACCATCAACGACTTTCCGACCTATGGAATGTTATCTGGATGGAGCATGCATGGTCGTCTTTCATGTCCGTATTGCATGGACAGCACTAAGGCTTTCCGTTTGAAACACGGAGGCAAACCGTGCTTCTTCGATTGTCATCGACAATTCCTGCCGAAGGATCATCCGTACCGGAGGAATAAGAATGCTTTTCGTGCTGGCGTTGTGGAGAAGGCTAATCCCCCGCCAAGGTGGCCCGGATACACGATATGGGAAGAGGTAAAAGATTTACCAAGAGCTATTGAGCAGCCTGCTACGGGCTACAAGTGTGACGGATTTGGTCGTACTCATAAATGGACGAAGAGGAGTATATTCTGGAATCTTCCATATTGGAGCACCAATCTGATTAGACATAACCTTGATGTCATGCATATCGAGAAGAATGTGTTTGACAACATAATTAATACTGTAATGGATGTAAAGGGGAAGACGAAAGACAATCCAAAGGCTAGATTGGACTTGGAAGAAATATGTAGACGTCCTGCATTGCATTTGATAGAGGACGAGAATGGGAAGTTAAAGCAACCTAAGGTAATTTTCTCACTGGAGAAGGAGGATAAAGTGAGGCTTTGTAGGTGGATTGAAGGTCTGAAATTTCCAGATGGGTATGTTTCGAACTTGAGAAGATGCGTCGACCTCAAGGAGAACAAACTGACAGGTATGAAGAGCCATGATTGTCACGTATTCATGGAGCGGTTAATTCCGATTGCATTTCGAGAATTCTTACCGCAGGCAGTTTGGGATCCATTGACGGAGCTTAGCATTTTCTTCAGGGACCTTTGTTCTAAGAAATTGCTCGTTGATCGTCTAGAAAAGCAAAAGAAGGACATTGCGGTAACACTGTGCAAGCTAGAGATGGTGTTCCCTCCTGGATTCTTCGACTCTATAAAGCATTTGCCGATTCATCTTTCCTACGAGGCACGTGTTGGTGGACCCGTCGAATATCGATGGATGTACCCGTTCGAGCGACATTTGAATCACCTAAAAAGAAAGGTGAAAAATAAGGCTCGGGTCGAGGGTTCTATTTGTGAAGCCTATATTCTCGAGGAGATTACAAATTTCTGCTCCTCCTATTTCAAACCTCATGTTACTACGAATAGAACGAGGGCTCCGAGAAACGACGACGGATATTAAGAATTTAATGATAGAATACTGAAAGTATTCAATACGTCCGGAAAGCCTTCGGGGAAAATGAAGAAGAGATATTTGAATGACGAAGAGCTAAGGGCTGCTCAGTTGTATGTATTACTCAATTACGACAAGGATGAAGTGGAGAAGCTAGAGGGATAAGTAACTCAGGATGATGAGTTTACGTCATCTCAATATAATAGTATAAGCTAATATTATTGTACTAATCGGCGGTTACTTCGTTGTTTTCCAGAACATATAACGATGAGTTGAGGCTGGTTAGACCCTACCTAACAGACGAAGCATTAGAACAAGAAATGAGACATCATTTTCCTTCTTGGTTGAGCGAATATGTAAGTAGCTCGGTAATTACTGGCCTCTTCTAATGCAACTGCACAATAAATAACTTATTATCTCTTCTTTGATATTCAAGTGTGAATGGTTCGATCCGATTGAAAATCAAGGTTGGAAAATTGACAAGCATGGTCTTGTGGATATAAACTACAAGCGTAGATATCAAGGCTACGAACCGTTTGTCCTAGCAACTCAGGCTCAGCTCGTGTACTTCACAGCTTATCCGAGACGGGGAGCAACGAAGTCTGACTGGTGGGCAGTATGCAAGACTAAAGCTAGAGATACTTTTGATGTTGACGAAAAAGCTTACCAGGAGGACGAGCTACCTCTTGTAACCAATATTGTCGATGTGGACTCCACGGAAGTTACGTATTACACGACACATAATGTAGAAGATGTAGAATTATCCGAAGAGGAAGACGAAGCCGACGAAGGCGAAGATGAAAGTGAAGATGAGGAGGAAGAGGAAGATGAGGTCGAGGAAGACGAATAAGATGATTATTCTGAAGATGATTGAGAGAGATATACTTATCTGAACTTAGATGTTTCTTCTAGAATATATTATCTGGACTTAGATGTTTATTGTAGAATGTATCATCATATGTTGTCTTGGTTATTATCTTGTCTTTGTTGTACTTTCATATTTCTAGTCTCTATTATTTGTTGTACTTTCATATTTCTAGTCTCTATTATTTGTTGTATTATCATATGCTGTTATCAGGTATGGCAGGTCGTCGCAGATCGTTCCGAGGGGGACGACGAGGTCATGATCCTCCGGTACTTCCTACAGGTACTGCTAGAGGACGGAGTTTTCCTTCGGTACCTCCTACTGGTACCGGCTCTGGATCCTCGTCGCCGATTACTCCTCCATATCGGACAGTAGTTAGGCCTGCTGGGACGACGTCACGTGGCATATCTCCTGGGACGAGTAGTTCCAGGCCTGTTGAGAGTGCTCGCCCGTCTAGCGTTCCTGCTGCTGATACGACGATGGAGACGGATGAGCAGATGGCGGAGGCTGCACCGACGGCCAATCAGTATCATGCAGATGATGCGTGCGCACCTCCGGAGGAGAGGAGGACGGAGATCTGGGCCGACGGTACAAAGTAGGTGTTTTGGTTTATAATTTTTTTTTCTTCTGTTTTTATCATAAATTAACTTTTTTCATGAATATAATATGTTTGTATAGATATCGTCCCCTAGAGGTACAGAGACGTCTAGGCCACATGCTGAGACATAATTATGGTGGTGCTTGGATTAACTACTCTGATGCTCCGGACGAGAGGAAGGCCTACTGGTTTGCGCGCTTCAAGGTTAAAATATATTTGCTTTTAACATGAATCATATAATTTTTGCATATTATATGTAACTGATAAATATTTGGTTTGCGCTCTTCTAGGATATATTTTTCTATCCACCGCACCGGGCCGAGCTTATCGAGGGGATGTTTCCTGTCGTCGCTGCCAAGTTGATTCGCGACGCTATTAATGATCAGAAGGATCGTGATCGTGCCGGAAAGTCGATCCAAGGTTGGATCACCCCTGATCAGTGGAATGCGATGAAGGCTCGATTCAACGAGCCAAGGTATAAGGAGAAGTCGGAGAAGGCCAAGGCGGCTAGGCAACATGCCTCAAAGTGGTGCGGTGGGTCGATTCCGATGACGGAATATTTCCGTCGTCTGGTATGTCTTTCTCTTTTAGAAATATTATTTTAATACAAAACCGATAAATTATTACTAAGATAATATATTTAATTACAGGTAAGGAAGGTCAGTAACGTCGACATGGTGACCGTCTTCCTGGCCACCCATCGGAAGGGCGAAGACCTTATTGACGAGAGGGCCGAGCAGTCCTATGTAAGTATTACAATACGTTATCTTAATTTAATACTTCGTGTCAATTTTAATATAACTTAGTAAATATGATGCAAATAAATATTCATGTAGTTAGTAATAATAAATACATTAATTAGAAATTAGAAATTATAGAGTACTATCCATACTTTCTAGGTCGAGTATCAGAGGCTGCGGAAACGGGCAGCTGCTAGTTCACCTGATGCAGGAGAGGCCGGGTACTTTCTCGCAGCCCACTCAAGCTCCGTCGGCGGACGAGCTGTAGATGACCGCCGCTGGTGGACTCCGTAGGAGTACGTACTACGGTACGGGATCCTATGGCGCCCTAGTTGCGACCCAGTCCTCTAGGACATCTCCTGCTAGTGTGTATGGTCCACAGCCATCCCAGGAGTCTGTCCGAGTCCACCAGATGATGGAGTCTCTCCGTGACGACCTGCTAAGACGGATCGAGGAGCAGTCTCAGCACCCTACGGACGATCCTGCGCTGCTAGCACGATTGGATGCGCTCGACCGCGGCATTATGGAGCTCATGGAGACGACTGAGAGGACAGAGCGCAGCGTTGGAGGGTTAGAGCGCACGGTGATGGAGTTGCAGACAGGACAGGTGACCATGGCCGAGCGGCTGAGATTGGCGCAGGATTCGATGGTCCAGAGAAGTGATAGAATGTTATCTATCATGGATTCATACCACCAACAACTTACAGCGTTGGAGCGTGCTGGTCCTCCGGGTGCGCCTTCATCGTCGTTGACTCCGCCGCCTCCACCGCCTTCTTCTTCGATACCGACTCCACCGACATCACTGCCTGCTCCATCGGTATCGATTTCACTTGAGGAGTATGAGTTGTTCTTATCCCTTCGTCGCGGTGGTGCCCCTCCTGCACCAGATCCCTAGTAGTCCTAGTTAGGACTGTTTGTTTGTGTTTGTTTGATCCTTTATTTGTGACTTGGATATTTGTTGGTTGTGTAGACTTGGATGTTTGGATCCTATTCTATTTGTTGGTTGTGTGTAGACTTTGGTTATTTGGTTGTAGACTTTGTTATTTGGTGTAGACTTGGTTATTTGGATACTTGTTGGTTGTGCCTATTCTATTTATTGGATCCTATTCTATTTGTTGGATCCTATTCTATTTGTTGCCTGCTACATTGTGTTATAATGTTGTTTATGTTATTATTCATTTCAATTGGATGTTAATGTGCTTCTGTGGTTTACGTTTAGAAGTCAATCTAGGCCAAAGTCAACTCTTGGTCAACTCTGGTAAATCCTAGAAGTCAAACTAGGTCAACTATGGTCAAATTAGGTCCAACAAGTCTAAATTAGGTCAAACAAGTCATTCTAGGTCTAAACAAGTCTAGGTTATGTTAACTAGGTTTAACAATCGTTCTAAGTCCTAACAAGTCTATTTTAGTCTAATCAAGGCTAAACTAGCCTATGCTAGTATATCAAGCCCATACAACCTATACAATACAAAGTCAAAACCAACATCACACAACCTATTATTGCATCTAGGCCTACACATGGAAATCACATATTACATACATATATATATATATATATATACATATATGCTACCTATATGTATACCACACATACATATATATAATATATATATAATGGTACACATGCATAATATAATATATAGGATACCTACATAATATACTTAGATGCATATTACATACACATACATATTTATATACATTACATTATATATATATATATATATATATATATATATATATATATATATATATATATATATATATATATATACATAGGAAAATAGAAAGATAGAGAGTTAGAAAGAGTGAGGTAAAGGAAGAGTGACAAGTGTGTAATAGAGAGTGAGTGTGTGTGTGTAGGAGTGACTGAAACCTGTGTATGTAGGAACTGAAACCTGTGTACAGTGAGGGAAAACAGTGTGTGTGTGATTGTGTGTCATTCACATGGGTGTGTGTGTGTATATGGCCTGTGTTCAGCAAAACAGGGAATGTGGACTGTTGGTTATGGTGTGTGTTATTGAGTGTTCATTCATGTTGGTTATATGGTGTGTGTGTGTGTATATGGTGTGTGTTATTGAGTGTTCATTCCTGTTGGTTATGGCTCAATCATTCAAATACTCAAATCTGGAATGTGGACTGTCAAGTCCTAATACCCAAGTAAAACCCAAACTGGAAATGAGGGGACTGTGCAGACCAAATCTCAGGTTTACATATTCTAGATTTTGAAAAACAGTCCAATATTGGTTATGGTTATCTTTTTAAACTGCAGGGAGAAAAGGACATTCTGTATTTTATTTTTTTTATTTTTTTTGCAGATTTAGCGACGTTTACCGACGTTTACCGACGTCCACCGACGTACGTTTGTGTCGGTAAACGTCGGTAAATCTGCAAAATTTTTCAGGGTACCGACGTTTACCGACGTCCTTATACGTTGGAGAATGTCGGTGAACGTCGGTGAACGTCGGTAATAATCCCAGAAATTACCGACATTTAGTGACATTTTAAACGACGGTAAACGTCGGTAAATTCCCAGGATTTTACCGACGTGTAGCGACTTTAAACACGTCGCTAAACCACCGACGATACGACGGTAATCGTCGGTAAATTCCCAGATTTTTACCGACGCGTAGCGACGTTAAACACGTCGCTAATCCACCGACGACACGACGGTAGACGTCGGTAATATGCCGACGTATATATACGTCGGTAAACGTCGGTACTTGCGACGTTTGGCGACGTTTTAAAGATCAGCGACTTACGTTTCCGCGACAAGTCCAAAACGTCGGTAATTGCGTCGGTAAATATTTTTAGCGACAAAATTTGTCGTTTTAGCGACGTCTTTAGGCGTCGCTAAAACGACTTATTCTGGTAGTGTCTCGCGTACTGATCAGAGACTCACTTTACTAAACCGATATTAAGTAAATATATGGATCATGCAGCTTAACTTGTGATCTTTTTATATTTGTCTTAGGATACGTTTCATGGCATATTTGAAAGCAGTAAAGTATGTTATTTCATGGCAAGCATGTTATCTATGATTCGAATAAGCAAACAGGCAACCAATAGCACTCTCGTATTGTTTCGTGACTTCTTACCAACATCGACGCACTCACCCTTACACCGACGCAAGGTGAATACGTCTACCAGCTTTCCCTGTCATGTTATAAGTGATCTCTGAGCAGGATCTCTGTATGCCTACACTTTCAGCCCATCGTTCTTTAAACACTACCAAAATACAGTCAATTAGCGACGGCATAAATCCGTCGCTAAACAGTCGCTAACGCGGTTAGCGACCGATCCCTGACGGCTTTTGGACATTTTTTTCCGTCGGCAATCAGCTCGTCGCTAATACAGTGCCGTCGCTAAGCAGTCGTCCGAGCGACGGTTTAGCGACGGCGTTTCGTCATCTTTATACAAAGCCTTAACGACGGATTTGCGGCGGATTATCGTCGATTGTTAGTTTAAAGTACTATAACTCTGTTAGAAAATAGCGACGGATATTCCGTCGGTTACCCGTCGTAACTGTGTATCAGAGAGTATCATTCGGTCGCTATTCCGTCGCAAATTGTCGCTAAACTACGACGGATCAGCGACGAATTACCGACGGATTATCCGTCGCCTAGGTTCTGTAAATTGTCAAACATTTCCAGAACCTTCGCGACGGACTATCCGTCGGTAATCCGTCGTAACCTCGTATCAGAATGTATCATTTCGTTGCTATTCCGTCGAAATACGGTCGGTAATTTTGACGATTTACCGACGGATTATCGACGGCGAATCCGTCGCCAAGGTTCTGGAAATGTATCACATTTCCAGAACCTTGGCGACGGATAATTAGTCGATAGTACGTCGCAAATCCGTCGACCTGACGACGGATTAGCGACGGCTAAGCCGTCGCCAAGGTTCTGGAAATGTATCACATTTCCAGAACCTTGGCGACGGATAATTAGTCGATAGTAGGTCGCAAAGCCGTCGACTTTGTCGACTGACTACCGACGGATAATCCGTCGCCAAAGTTCTGGAAATGTGATACATTTCCAGAACATTGGCGACGGATTATCCGTCGATAGGCAGCCGCTATTCCGTCGAACTGTCGACTGCTTGTCGACGGATAATCCGTCGCCATTGTTCTGATAATGAATCCTATTTCCAGAACCTTGGCGACGGATTATCCATCGGTAGTAAGTAGCAAAACAGTCGCTACCTGGAAACAGTTATGAAACTCCAGTTAGCGACGGATAATCCGTCACTAGTCAGTCGGAAACTGGAATTACCCGTCGCTAATCAGTCACGAGTCCGTCGCTAACTGAGACATTTTTGAAAAAAAAATGCAGGGCTTTCCCAGTTCACACATAAACCCAATATGCACATACACAAATATAATGCACACCAATATCCCAAAAATATCACAAATATTCCAAATTTCCACAATATTCCAAAATATCCCAAAAATTTCCACAAATATCCCAAAAATATCACAAATATTCCAAATTCTTCAACATTTTCACAAATACTACAAAATTATCACAAATATTCCAAATTTTCTTATACAATTTTTCAAGGTTGGGGTGGTGATAATCCCTGGTGCGACCGCTGAATATAGCGCTCCGCCTCGTACGGCGGCAAGCTCTCGAGGACATTGGGCGGTAGTTGGCGTAGCTGCTCTGGCGTCATTAAATCAAGGAGTGCTGTCATACTCGGAGGCGGTACCAGAGGGGCAGCAGGGTTGAAAGAAAGACGACCAGCAGAAGACGGACCGGCACCAGGAGAAGACGGACCCGCACCAGTAGAAGACGAAGGCGGAATGATCCTGGCAACTTGTTCCTTCAAGGACATCACCACCTCCTGCAGCTGCGAAATCTGCGACCTAACATCTTCATTTCCCGAGGCCACGGGAGGAGGCGGTGGCGGTGGCGGTGGCATTCTCTGCGTTGCCATGTGCAACGGTCCTAGGAAGCCGACTCCGTACAGGTGCCCTTTCTTAAAGCCGCCGACGGTATCTACGAACAAGTCGTTGCGAGCGGCCAAAGAAGTGGGCGTCCGCGTCCGGGCGGACGTCGATTCACCGACATCCTCGGTCTCAGTTAACTCAGCCCGACTAAGGGCCTCGCGATACTTAGCCTACAATTCAAGGTTATAACCTAGGCTGTCAAAGATACGTATCGTGTACTGATTAACTTGATTACACTATTGTGTATCATAAGATATATATTCCCTAGGAAATTTGATCACAAACTAATACAACACTTCATATATGGATAAATTAACACACTGAGCAATAATAAAAAGCTTTGTAAAGCAGTAAGTGATAAATTCACCATAAATTTGATAATAGAGCAAAAAACTAAAACATTAGTATTACTTTTTGGTTATTAGTACTACATGATTGTATTATTCATGAGTTTAAAAACATTAAGAACTTGATTCTTAATAACCATTTTTTTAGATAAATGATGGGATTGATTCTTAACAACCATGAGTATGTTGATGTTCAAATAATGTTTTTCATGCAGATTCAATATTTCACTAAGCTAAGTGTGAATCCTAAGTTTACCTAAGTTATAGTCCGAATACTTTTAATTCTAACGTAAATCTCATAAAAATAAGTACTTACATCAGTATTCTTGGCCCTATCGTCGACGAAGTTCCCGTCCTTCCGTCTTTTGTGCGTATGCTGGAACACGTCGTGCATGGTGACCGATTCTGGATCCCTTCCCTCCTTCACCGCCCGTTGGACCTGCGCGCATACAAAATTTCCGTAGAACTTAATTAACTCCGTATATTAATAATACATAATTCGATATTAACTCCGTATATTAATAATACAAAATCTCACCAGATCTGCAAGCGTCGCTGCATGGGACCTTGATCCCCCCGTATGAAGCCCCGCGGCCTGTCAGTTCGCCTTCGCCTTCTCTGATTTCTCCTTGTACGCAGGAGTATTCATCTGTTCTAAGAGCTGCTCATAATAGTCCCGCCGGAGCCAATTCGGACACGTATGCGCCGCTTTCAGGTCATGAATCATATCGCGTATCTTCTTCGACGCGACAGTTTTGTAGGTCCTGCGGATCGCGTCCTCACGATGGGGGGGCCACCAGAACGTCGTCTAACATAAAAATTCAATATCACGGTCTTTAAAAAATGGTTGATTAAAGATTAACTAATAATTAACTAAAAGATATAGATATATACCCTCAACTCGTCGAGCCAGACGTACTTCAAGTTTGGAGGCACCGACGAAAAGTTGAGGTAGCCACCATGGAAGTTAGCCCTGATAATCTCTCCAAGAACCCTGGCGACATTATACGGAAAAAAACCTACAAAGAAGAAACGACTGGATTATTAACTTCAATAAATGAAAGAAATTTAATAAATTATCTTAAATTTACTTACGAGGTCCCCGCGGGCCATAGCTCTCGTCGGAACTCGCCTCTCGGCCTCTCTGGTAGCGTCGGAGGATCCGCGGCTCCGCGCATGTACTCCCCAGTAACCGGATGTAACCGACAATGGGGGTACTCTGAGGCCCACGGTGCAGAGGGATCCACTGGTGGATCCGCTGGTGAGTCCGACGATTGCGGATCGCGATCGGATCCGCTAGCAGATCTAGTCTCCTACCTCGATGAAGTTGTCGATCGACGGTGGGATGCGTCTGTGCCCGGTGTACTCTCCGGGTCGGCCTCGGTGGATGGGGACACATCCCGGGAAGTTGGAATGCGACCACGACCACGACCAGCACCACCGCCAGCACCAGCACCACGACCAGCACCAGCACCAGCACCACGACCAGCACCAGCACCACGACCAGCACCAGGACCACGAGAACGGCCCCGGCCAGCCATCATGACCTGTAAATAGAACACATAAACATAATTAACAATATAAAAGTGTAAATGAATATAAAATTCTAAACTAAAATATACATACCACCAGCAGGAAGACGAGTGCCGCCGCGAAGAAGACTAGGAGTGCCATCTGCAATAAGTAAATAATCGAATGAAAAAAACATGAATTCACGTAATTGCTTTTATGAGGTCAAACTTATAAGGAGTCTTCGTACACATCCATGGTGGCAAACTTATAAGGAGTTTTTAATATACAACAATATTAAAAACCTAATCATCGTCTTCGTTCTCATCCTCGGCCTCGTCTTCATCATCATCCTCATCCTCATCCTCATCCTCATCCTTATCGTCGATTTCATCTGTATCCTCATCCCCATCAAATTCGTCTTCTTCTTCTTCTTCTTCTTCTTCTGCCTCAATATTTGGGACAAGATGCCTCTTTCTCCCATGGTTGACAGCTAAGTCTTATGTATCAACCTCTTCCTCCCCTCTATTTTCCTCAACAATATCTTCAACATCTATTGTATCCGAGTGTTGTCCCAAGTATTGGGACTTTTCGATCTGGTCCTCTTGGTATGCTAGGTCTCCAACGTTGAATGTATTTCTAGATTTAATCTTGCATACCGCCCACCAGTCAAATCGATCTCTACGACGCCTTGGGTAGCTTGTATAGTAGACTTGAACAGCCTGACTTGCTATCGCAAATGTATCGGACCCTGTATACCTCCTGCGATAATTTATATCGACGAATCCAAATTGTTTATCGATTCTCCAACCGATATTTGGTGTCGTATCGAACCACTCACATTTGAACATCACAATATGCATATCATAAGGGCCAGTATATTGTAAATCTACAATATCCCGAAGCACTCCATAATAGTCGAAATCCGGTTCGTCGTCATAGATGGTGCCTCTTATGCAAACACCGGAATCCTTGGTACTGATGCCATCATTGATAAATCCGACATTTATAGCATTTTTAGTTGCCTTAAACCTGAAGCCATTAACGACATAGCCTGGCCAAGTCTTTGTTTGCTTCTTCGGTCCCATTGCCAGATAACGAACACACTCATTAGTGAGTGTTGTTTCAGGCAATAAAACCTGTAAACAAAAATTTATAATTTAAATGTTTTAGATTATATATTTCTAATCTCAGTTACTTAGGTATTTTATAAGAATATATAAAATCTCAGTTACTTACGTATTTGCGAAACCATGACGGAAATGTACAATCAACCTCTCTTTGAAGTCCCTCATCGGTAATATCGGGTGTCCTCATTTTGACTTCCACTCAGGCCAAAAATGCTAAAAGCATAATCTTCTAGAAACAAAAGTTGAAAGCAAACCCATCTAAATGCTTAACTGATGTTAGAGTGAGTCCGCCCTATCTTTTAACATTAAATGTACCAATCAAAATTGAGGTTTCAATCTACAGCTGAGTGTTTGGCAGGCAACTTCGCAGGGTACCCAATACTCTGTTTTCCAGATAAATTTTAAGCAACGAAGCGAAACCTTAAATGTTTCATGCATACCCTACAGCAGCAGAAGGGCACTCATGTAATTAAGATCAACAGATTTTAGACAACTTGTTATAAAAAATAAGCAAGTTCTCATCCTACTAGACTAATATTAAGTTCAGAAAATGACCCAAGAAAACCACTCACAAAGATGGTCAGCTCATGGAGAGTTTTTAAATGTCGTCTATCATCAAAAGGAACGCCTAGAATCATTCCAGAACTATGTTGATACATCACTCTCCTGGTACGGATTAACCAATAACAATGCCAAATATTTTTCCAAAACAAAAGGTATTTACTATCATAAGGTGGAGAAACTTACACGAGTCTATCCTTCCAACCTCATTATCAGTAATGTTAAAATATATTCAACAAAAGTACGACATGGGTATGGTAGAAACTTAGAGACAAATGATATAATTGTCACAAGATACACTACTTAAATAACCTGAAAAATAAGATGCTATGGCTTAATTATGAATATAGGATAATAGGACACAGATTTAGTGAAGAATGCAGTGTTTAAATAACATAAATTTAGCCGTTAGTTATGAATTTGAAGTTCAGAAAAATAGGGAAGAACTCTCTGATACTACACGTATCAGACAGATTATAGACACATTGAATTAATCAATAAATACAAGAATTTAGCACAATTTAAAGTTTGGCAATTAATAAAGCATGTGTACACGTGTCTTATGTGTCCTCACGTGTCCAGGAAACATGACACAGGCATGTCCAGAGTGGACACGACTCGTATATCAGAACACGATTCTGACTGAACGTGCCCCCCCCCCTCCCGCGATCCCCACTCCACCATCCCCATCCCCTGTACACCACCGGCCCCCCTCTCCCCCCTACACCACCGGCCCCCCTCTGCCCCCTCCCTGCGGCCTCCCCCAACCCCTGGCCCCCTCCGTCCCCTACCCCCGGGGCCTCCATCTGCCGCCCCATCCCCCCCTCCCCCCCCCCCGCGGCCTCCATCCGCCCCACCCCCTTTCCCCCGCGGTGTCCTACCACAGCCGACGCCGCCCCCCACAGTCGAGCACCGCGCAAGCGCGCGGTGGAGAGAGAGAGAGAGAGAGAGAGAGAGAGGGGGAGAGGGGATTACCTGGGAGAGAGAGAAGATCCGTCGAGAGAGAGCACCGCGGGAGAGAGAGAGAGAGAGAGGGAATGAATTTTGGGGGGAATGAAAAATTCCCCCCGTCGTTTCAATTTAAGTCTGGAACCTAACTTTTGCGACCGACTAGCGACGGATATAGTCGGTCGCTAGTACGTCGCTTAGTTTTATAGTTACCGACGGGATATCCGTCGCTATGTAGTCAAAATAAATCCCGCCATTTCTCTCAACAATTCCCGCCATATAGTCGACAGTATAGCGACGGAAAATTTTTCGTCGCTATGTTCCAATTATGTTCCCGACTCTTTAGCGACGGATTACCGACCTTTTCTCACCATTAAAAAAAATAAAAAAAAAATATTTTTTCTGGTCGTTATACTGTCGGTAATCCGCCGCTAATCGGTCGCTAAAGACGACCGAATAAATCCGTCGCTAATTATCCGTCGCTAATTGACTGTATTTTGGTAGTGAAACTATATGAAGGTTGTTGGCGTCTCCGCACCAGAATGGACTAAATTCTCTCTCAAATTGGATAACCCGACGTCCTCCCCATACGAGATGCTAGCTCGTTTCAGAAGGCGTCGAACTTATCTTGTTGGTTCAACACATCGATAACCGATTGCAAGTCGTATTACGGATGTGTGTCCTCAAGATTTTACCATCCCTCCTAGGCCGAACGGTCCCGGTGCCCCGGCCAATAACCGTTCGAGAGAAATCACCACACCCATGCATGGACAATATCAAGTCCATTTGACCATGCAACGTGCGTCTTACTCAAACAACCAAATATAGTATTGAGTCCGAAACTCAGACTTCACATCGTCTTGTATTTCTCTTTCTTTCAATGTTCTCACTCTTTCTTTCTATTTCTATGTTCTCACTTTCTTTCTCTTTCTTTTTATATTCTCACATTCTTTGTACGATTTCATTCTTTTGTTGTTTCAACGCCTCGACTCAATGTCCGAGTGAACGACCCGAATGTCCCAAACAATTCAAGCATCATACTACGACTTAACGTTCAACGATACACGATTTGTGCATTCGATGCACGCTCGACACGATCTTTCAATGTGCTACTTATGTTCATTACCTTCGACTTGTGCACTGAGGCACGTCTCGATAGGACATTCAATGCTATGTGACTTCGTGCACTTGATGCACTCGTCGATACGACCTTTCAATGTTCTAGCCTTCTAACTCGTGCGCGGGGGCACGAACGACTTGTGCACTAAGGCACTCGCCGATACAGTTATCCTATGTTCTTATGGCTTGCGCACCAATGCATCCGCATTTGCGATATTCAATGTTCAATAGCGACTCGTACATTTGATGTACGTTTTATTTCATTTGTTCTATCTAGTGTTCGACGTGCACTATGTTCATCTCTCGATCGAGCCACGCCGGTGGTCTCGATAGGTTAACTTAACATACAACAATACATTTTACTTAGGCATGAAGGAGTAGGAAAGAAGGGTCAAAGTCCTCCCACCTTAAGCCGATATGCCTTGTCGTTTCGTCGAGCCGATGCGGCTCGATTTCATACCTTTGTTGCACGTCCAACTCTTCTGACTTAGCCATTCGAGCACTTCGTGCTTCGTTGAATTATTCGACCGATTTGGCATACCGTGCCTATGCCTCAGTCCGTTGCGAGACGATGTTTTGGTTTTGCGGACTCTGTTGTAAACAAGGCAAAATGTCGACCTCTTATATTTTAGCGTAAACGTATAGCCTATACACGAAACCAACTAAAATCAATATTCGTTCGAATCGGACTTGTGCGTTTGCATCGATTTGATTTCTTAGAATCTTCGAACCGACTCAAAGCATTTCTTTTGTTCGGGCTAACGTAACTATTTGCATCGATCCGACTCGATGCATTTCTCGGATCAATGTATCGATTCACATCGATACTTAAATCGGGTCAACACAACTCTTCGAGTTAACGACTCAGTATAATGTACCGTACGGAGCGGGACATTACACGGTGCGGACCGACCACCGATCTTACAAAGAAACACTAATCACAACCTGCTGTGCGAGATCATGGAACGCACGATATGTGGTGGCTGTAGCTACCCGGACAAGTCCGAACCTTTTATTAGATAAAAAAAAATTTACAAATACAATAATTTTCCTGGTTAAAAACTTGGCGAGCCCAAATATTGCAATAGCACTCATAACATTACGCAATCGAAGGTCACAAAGCAAACGACCACCATCATTTTGGTACTGTAAATAACAAATGGAGAGAGACACTAATAGCACTTCCATTGATATAAAAAAACACGTTACAAAGGCATAAGTGCCTCAACAACCTTAGCAAATAAAGATAAAAATTGCACATATGAAAATAAATCTAAATTCACTAAACTACCACATTCTCAGACCAATACTTATTAATGACATTGCAATTCTTTGCTTTCTTCGGTACAGAATTATAAGGATAACAACGATCACAGGCCTCATTTGGCGCTGGCCAGCTGGGTGCGGAGAAGCTTGGCAGCGGCAACCATGTTGGTCAGTGCAGGCTTCACCTCACCATACTTGCGGGTCTTGAGACCGCAGTCGGGGTTCACCCAGAGGATGTTGGTCTCGAGCACGGCAAGCATCTTGTTGATGCGGTCGGCGATTTCCTCGGTAGATGGGATCCTGGGGGAGTGGATGTCGTAAACTCCCGGACCGATACCAGCACCGTACTTGACACCCTCACGGAAAACGGATAGGAGCTTCTCATCGGAGCGGGAGTTCTCAATGGTGATAACATCGGCGTCCATATCAATGATGGAGTGGATGATGTCGTTGAAGTTGGAGTAGCACATATGGGTGTGGATCTGTTAAAAGGATCATGTTAGCTATAGATATTGACAAGGTTGTAACTAAGAGAGAAATATGAATTGTGTTATGGGAGAATGAACCTGGGTAGTGTCCTTGACACCGCAGTTTGTGATCCTGAAGGAGTGGACAGCCCAGTCCTGATAGAAAGCCTGCTCAGACTTGCGAAGCGGCAAACCTTCCCTAAGGGCAGCTTCATCGATTTGGATAACCTGAATGCCGGCAGCTTCCAAATCCTCGACTTCATCCTTGATGGCCAGAGCGATCTGATAGCACGTCTCGAACCTTGGCTGATCATTCCTGACAAAGGACCAGTTGAGGATCGTGACTGGACCGGTCAGCATTCCCTTCATGGGGCGGGCAGTCATGCTCTGGGCCATGGAAGACCAGAAAACAGTCATAGCCTTGGGACGGCTCACATCACCGTAGATGATGGGCGGCTTGACGCATCGTGACCCATAAGATTGCACCCAACCATTGACTGTGAATGCAAAGCCAGACAACTGCTCCCCAAAGTACTCAACCATGTCGTTCCTCTGAATCCAAACATTTTGTTATGGTTCAAATATAGATTATGGCACCTGCTACTAGTCTATACATGAGAGGGGTTTAAAGCAAATCTAACCTCAGGCTCTCCATGGACAAGGACATCAATATCAAGCTCTTCCTGGAGCTTGACAACTTTGCTAATTTCCTCCTTGATAGCCTTAACATACTCCTCCTCGGAAATCCTGAAAAGAAAATGAAACATAAATTATCAAAATAGGACTTTAGAAGACAAAAAGAACATTACGAATCAAGTTTATCAAAGCAAGAGTTGTAAAAGGAAACTAACTTGTTTGCCTTGTACTCTCTGCGCACCCTCCGGAGCTCCACAGTCTGGGGGAATGAACCGATGGTGGTGGTAGGAAGAACTGGAAGGTTGAGCTTCTTCTGCTGTGCATCCAACCTAGCACTCACGTTTGTTGCACGGCGGTGCTCAGAGCCCTTCAGAGCAGCAGCCTAAGTATGATACAAGATAATTCATTTGGTTAAGTGGCATACATCGTCGAGGATCAACAGAGATTGAGCTACATATAACTAGCACTTACAGCTTTTTGAACTTCTGCATTGTTCACCCTAGGAGAAGTCTTCCTTGAAGCCTGGGCAGCAGCGTTTGACGAGAAGAAAGCCTGTAGATGATCATAGGAACTCAGATACTTTAGAATAGAACCTATGAAACTAAAGGTGGTCTATAATTCACACTTAAGGATAGACCAAATCGGTTTCAGTTTTTTAAAGCTTATACCTCATCCTTTGAACCAGCAAGTGCCTTAGCCAGCGCATTGACTTCGACCACTTTCTGGGAAGCAAAAGCCAACCAGGATTTGATCTCATCATCCAGCTTTGTTTCATTAACGAGATCAACAGCAGTGTGCATCAGGGAGCAAGAAGTAGAGACCACAAGCTTGTCTGTGAAACATAGTAGAATATTTTTAGCATACTCAAAGGCCCTGGCGAAGGAACATGAAAGCAGAGCCAGCCCCAAGAAGATGGGATAAAGTTTTCTGTTGTCAATTGTATCTCAAATGTTTTGTTGCAAAATCTGGAAAGGAATGCATGCAAGTATCATTACCTTTTCCAACAGCAGTCTCAAGAGCCTCAAGAGTGCTTATGGAGGCAGCGAGATCATTAGCCCAGATGTTCCTTCCATCTACTACTCCAGCGAAAAGATATTTGCCAGAAGGGAATCCTGTTTTGATTAAGTCAAGGGTCTTGGTTCCACGCACAAGATCAAAACCGAAACCTGAGATGCTATTCAAGGCAGTGATGGTCCTGAAATTGATCAATAGAACTTGTAAGTGAACTTTGATTACAGATCCCATTGAGACTCATCAAATATGAGCAGCCACTGACTTGTATGCCTCAGCAGGAACATCAGCAAAGTAGGTCTCAATAAGCACATCCAGACCAGACAATGAAGATTCTAGTTCTGTGTAGGCTTTGGTAAATGCTTCCAATTGGTGGGCCTCAAGATCTAATATAAGGGTGGGCTCATCAAGCTGGATCCAGGAAGCACCAGCTGCTTTTAATTCAGCAATAACTTCCCTGAGCATAATCATGATATTAGTATTGGATGCAAGGACAGAAATATCGTAATAAAAAGGAGCATACTACTACTTTTTATGCATGTTGAATTCTTACTTGTAAATGGGAAGAATGCTTCCCAGCAGAGACAGAAGGGAAAAGGATTTATCTACTCCTTTGGCGGGTTTCGAGAGCAACAAATATGTCACAGGTCCAATTAGTACGGGAATTGTATCAACTCCAAGCTGCACAAGATTGAGTAAGAATTAAATTATGATACACTAGAGGTTTAAAATTACATAAAAAGAAAGTAATTCTTGGACAAAAAGAATCATGCTGGCAACCATAGTATCAAACTCACAGAAACATATCAACAGAGGAAAATTAAAATTGTCACAGTAAACATATTATACAGTAGATAGAAAATGTACTCTCGTTTTCTTATGAAAAATCAGAAACCATTATGAAACCATTTCACAAGCAGTGGACAGGTCTTTAACTAGGGAGTAATAAAATATAATTTAGTGACCAGCAAAAGGCACACTATTTACAATATTTATGCGCTCCACACTTTCAACTTGATAAAAGTCGAAATAATAGAAATGAAGATATGCATCTTTAAATGAAACACCGATATGAATTCATACCGATTTTGCCTCCTTGTATTCAGTCACTGCCTTGTGAGAAGAATAGGCAAACTTGGTGTTGGGGCCCAACTCAGGTACAATGAAATGGCTGGATCGACAAAAGAATCAAGATATATTAGGCACCATTACTAGCTAAGCAAAGGAACATCAACAATAATATTGATCAACAAACTAAACATATGTCAAAATTATGTATCAAAAGGCTCAAGATGGATCGGCTGTCTTACTAGTTAGTGTCAAACCATTTGGTCATCTCCATAGCAGGTACAGACGCATTACCCCTAGCCATAGAGAAGTATGTGTCAAAACCAATCTCTCCGCCGGCAAATCCATATCGGTCGGGAACGGCACCGAGCATTGCTGTAGTGTCTAGCATTTGATCATAGTAGGAAAATGTGTTGCTAGGGATGTACTTGATCCCAGCATCAGCCATTTGCTTCCAAATGGAAGACCTGAGATCTGCAGCAACCTTCTGCAAATCCTCAGCAGTGCTTTTGCCATCCCAAAAAGATTCAAGAGCAAACTTGAGCTCTCTCTTTGGGCCCATACGAGGATATCCAACTACGTGTGACGCCATCTCTCTGCAAACAGAAAGCACAAAGATTCAGCACAATGCCAAATATCCTACGATATCAAACTTTAGCTGGTGAAGGAAAGCAAGAGACAATCCCTTAAGTTGGATAGAAGCAAAATAGTAAAAGTATGGACAAGACGTTTATAATTTAAAGTTGCTAATTACTGCATAGTCATTTTTCTACTAGTTAGATAGAATATGTCATGTCCTTTCTTGGCTATATTCTTAGGAGTTATACTCAATAAGCTTCAGCATTTATTTTCTTAACTGGTAACTGAGAATATTGTTTATCAAACAAATAAAATACTATTCTTTAATACCAAGGAATATAAAATATAATCTAAAGACAATGGTTTTCCTTCAGTTCAACAAACCTCCGTATGCATGAATCGTGCCCCCATCTAATTTGTAGAAATTTTAAACCAATTTATCCTTCATAACTATCAAAACATAACTTTAATCTTAATGCACCTTTACATAAATGACTTGGTTAGGCTTTTTAGTATCATCATCAAAAATCCCGAGCCAGGACTCAAGAACTTTGAGGGTAGGACTTAAGTCGAAAAACATTCAGCAGATGTATATTATAAATAAAGAACTATTGTATTTTTCTTCGAGCATATTTTACCTAGGCTACACAGATAAAAATGAACTTTTGACATAGCAACAGTTCTCATTTTACTTTCGTTTGCTGCAGTTGTAGCTACATGCAGGCTTGCAGCTCCATTTGCAACAAATCTATTGTGCATGTGTTACCAAAAGATGCAATTCAAATGGACAAATAGTATATATAACTCACAACTGTTGAGTGGCAACTAGTAATGCCACCTACTGCTGGCGTTGGATAAGCCAAACATGCCCAAACTTTAATTCCTCAGTTTTCCCCACTCACCTAATAAATAAAAATAGAGAGAAGGGGACTTACCAATTCGACTATCACTTAGTTGTGAATTTATTATAAAACATTATTTATAGTAGTCACCACGTACACGTGAGTTGCACGTGTTCTTTATGCAAGTAATTTTCGTCAAAAAAAAATTGTGTCAAAAATATTTTGTTTTTAGACAATATGATCGGTACAAAAAAAATCCTCTGATATTGTTGGAGACTTTATTAGGAATTTAAATTATATTAAAATAGTTTAAATATGATTTGAATATATTTTATTTACGATTTGTTATAGATATGTTTTTAGGACTTTGGACATAGGTTTAGCTAGATAATACCATGAATTTATGATTTCATTCACGTTTGTTAATGTCTAGAAATTAATTAGAATTTTTTTTTTCTTAATTATACAATTATATACATACAGCTTGAACGACTCTTTGTAATAGTAGAGATAATAGAATACAAATATCTAAGATGGGTCCACCCTAAATGTTTGACAAACAAGTTGAATTAAGTACATTGACAACCTTCAAGCCTATCTTATGTGTTTCAAATAAGGGACTTATTGTTTCAGATCCATATATTGCTAGATCCGGATCCAGGATCCAAATTTTCTTACCTTTTTACTATAAGTTTCAACTCGGATCCGGATATTTTACTACAATCTATGAAAATTTAGGTCATCTTGAGTTTATATCCTACTTGTCATTGTACTTTAAGGAAATTTCAATCATAGTTGGTAGAATTTGAAATTGTACACACAAAAAAGTCATTGTAATTTAAGGAAAATCCTATCATAGTTGGTAGAGTTTCTATATAGAAATTGTACACACACAAAAAAACACTCTCAAATGGTTCTTCATTTCTATCCTACATGGCAAGAAATAAAAAAGAACAATTTAATGATGTGGGACCTAATATTAATTGTTACGAGGCGAATTTCTATATGTATAAACTCTCATAAAAACTCTATCATACATCACCGCTCACGTAGGATACAAATTGAGATGGAAACCACCGTTAGTAGAAGTTATTCTAAATTGGATTTCTAATATTAGAAATAGGGGAGATAGAAACCCCCACTGGACATGGAGATGACCTTACTAGAAACTTACAGTAAGTTTACTACAAACTAAACTTACAATTCTTTATCATTTAACTTTTACATCAAACCGGATCGGGTCCTGGTCTAATAGAATACGTGGACCTGGACCCTACATGTTATTAGATTTGCTCAAGTTTGTGGTCATGCATCTAAAGACCGAAAACCTACCATGGCCATCGACTCGTGGACACAAACAGCTTCTAAAAACCAAAATTGAGGAACTAAACTTTGTTTCTAGTAAAAAACCTAAAATTTGCCCATCAAATTCATCCTTAAATCAATCAAAAAAATTCAGCATTTAGACATCTGGAGCCGATTGGGACCAGATCCAAAGATCCACGCCGATCAAGAACGAATCGGATCTGGAGCCGCGACGCTGCTCACCAGATCGACTCGAGATCTACAGACCTAGCTAGATCTGTAGATCGTCAAAGAAGAACAAACACCGATCCTTCGTTGATTCAAATTCATTGAGATTGGAGAAATGAGCTCGAGTTCACCTTTCTGGAGGAAGAAAAGCGGCCCCTCTCGAGCGGAGAAGAAGGAGATGCTTGGAAATGGGAGAGTGAAGCGCGAATTGGGAGAGAGGAGCCCGGTCCCTATTTATACACTCTCGCTCACCAGATCTGGAATTCCTTTCTTTTTTTCTTTCTAAAGCCGTTCGGAACTGGCGATCCGTGCACCCACCAGTAGACACGGGGAGTGACACGTGGGTCCCACCTTTAGGTGAAGTTATTTGAATGAAAGTGCAATGTTGGTTAATTTAGAATTGTTTGTAGTCAAATCTACGGGAAGTGACAGCTTGGGTAGGTGAGAGATTGTGTGTGTTGAGAAAGGGTGTTTGGTGGGATAGTGCCATAGTTGTGGCTGCCATTTTAGGCTGAAGTGGTGAATATTGAGTAGTCTACTTTACTCTTTTTTTTTTTTTTTTTTCTTTTTAATGTAGTAATTTATTTTGATCGCTTTATTTAAGGGAAAACTATACTTTTGGTCACTGAATGTTTGTCTGACCAAAGTTTTAGTCACTCAAAGATATTTTCATTAAATTTAGTCACTGAATGTTTGGTCTTCCAAAAAAATGGTCACTCTGTTAAATTATTGTTTGTTTTATTAACAATTTTTGTTGACATGGCATGTTATGTGCCATGTCAATCGTTAAGTATGACGTGGCACATCTACGTGGGCTATTTTTGGGTTTTATTTTGCAAAAAAATTCGTTTGGGTATTAAGTTATGTGCCATGTTTCAATGTTTATGACATGATATTTCATTTTTTTTAAAAAAAACTTAATACCCAAATAATTTTTTTGAAAAATAAAATCCAAAAATAGCCCACGTAAATGTGCTAGGTCATACTTAATGACTGACATGGTACATAACATGCCATGTCAACAAAAAAATGTTAATAAAACAAATAACAATTTAACAGAGTGACCATTTTTTTGGATGGCCAAACATTCAATGACTAAATTTTTGAAAAATATCTTTGAGTGACTAAAACTTTGGTGAGGTAAACATTCAGTGACCAAAAGTATAGTTTTCCCCTTTATTTAATTACTATAAGTACAAAATATTTGTTTAAAAAATATTGTAAATAATATTGTTTCATGAAATTGAGTACATTCCACCAAAGAGAATATCTCATACTCTATTCATATGAGTTATAGATGTTTTACTATAATTATATAATATTAGATAATTAAAAAATTAGTTATTTTTTTTAAAATTTAAATTACGTGAATTAATATATACGACTTAGACGGCTAGCAATTTTCAAGTCTTCTTTGTAGAGATGTATGAACCAATCCAACATATACTCCTCTACTTGGTTAATAATGTTAACATTAGAATATCCCTTGGTTAGTATATATATTTTTTAGTATGATTCATGGAAAACTCAAATTCTTCTTTTTCAAGTGTATAATACATTTCCAATACTAAGGGACTTTTTAGTAGGGTGGAGAGTTGATTATGGTTGAAACAACACTTTGAAAAATCTAATCTTATCTGGAATTGTAATGCTAAGAGACGTTGGAATGGTGTATTCAAATTGAAGGGATTTTTTGTTTTTTTTAGCTATAAGCTATATCCAATTTGTGTGGGCAATTATTGTATAAGTTAGAAGATGTAATTATGATTATTGATTATTGTATATTTTTATTAATTCTTTTAAAAATAATGGATTTAAAAAATTTATTTAACAAAATAGCATAATTTGGTAGTAAATATTTATTTATTTTTTGTTTAAATTATTTATCTGAATTAGACCCAACTAACTATGCATTTTTCAATGCATTTTTCAATGGATTATTTTTACACAAGAACCGCCAAACACTATTGTTAATTGAAAAAAATCCATTAATCCCATAATTGACATCAAAGTGATTGTTATTTGAAAAACAATTGTTAATATTTGAACTGATGTTAGACTTATACTATAAGTAAAAAAAAATTTAAGTCCCATAACTTATTCCCATCTCGAAGCCATGAGCATTCGGCTCCCGAGCTCCTTCAACTGCAACTCTTCTTGGAACCTAAGTTTCCTAGGATCATTTTGGAGCATAGTCTGGAGATGGTGGAGTTCTTACTCTTTGAGTTCAATCTGAGTTTTAGTTTTCCAAGCACGTATTCCTCTAAACAGTTTTTACCTTTTTTTTATTACAACGCACACGCCTATATGTACTGCCAACATTACCTTGGCTCTCGTCATTAAGGCCTTTTTTATAGCCGCATGGACTTCGCTACCTAAATGCACATTAAGTATCAAGTTCAAATTCGGTGGCATCCATTTTAAGCATAATTGTTGGAATTATTCTAAGTGAATGAATAATTTTCAAATGTTGTGTCTGTTCCAAAGGGTGTGTCCCTTCCAAACAATGTTGTTGAGTTTTTTTTTTTTTGTATCTCTTCATCATTTATAAAAGCACGGTCATGTTAGAGCATCTCCAACCCTATTGTGGGTTTAGAAAAAATGGTTGCCACATAGGAATGACAAACTTTCATTCCAAAAATTCTTCTCCAATGCAAATGTAGAATAAAACATGAAATTGACATGACAATGACATGGCAAGGAGAATGTGAAGTTGATTGTCTAGATTTAGACAATGCACTTCACAATGACTTTGTCTCCACATCATTAATTATGAATAGAAATATTTATAAAAAAGTTTAAGAAGTGGAGGAGTTGTCTTGGAAGTTGGAAAAGAAGACATTGTCTTGTGGCTCATTGTCTTTTGAGACGTAGTTTTGCCACATAAACAAGACATTGTCTTGTGGCTCATGCCACATAGGAGCCACCTAAGACTCACAACACTTAACAAGACAATAGGGTTGGAGATGCTCTTAGTGTTTGAGTCTCTCATTCACACATTCAAGTACTCAGTTCGGGAGAGAGACTATCTTGATTGTTTTGTCCAGATCATGCGGTTTGAAGTACTTCTACTACCGCGGATGAGAAGTTCCGTTTTATCATGTGAGACTAAATCGTCATTCAACCGTAAGCAGATGTGTGAGGCGAATATTGTTTTAACGATATTAAACCAAGTTCAAGTCCCGGTCTCGATCATATTTTATTTTTCAGGTTTTAGAATACAAATTGAATAATAATCTACTAACAATAGCTTGAACCAATTTTCTATACAAAATAGAACTTCTACCGGATATATTAGAATAATATAAATATATTTAACTTTCAATGTTCTTTAAAGTTTTAGAATTTTGATACAATAGGCTATAGCATGGACTTCAATACCTTGTTTCTCTTGTACTTTTTGTTGGTCCTATTGTCTTGTTTTTTTTTTTTTCTCTCTCTCCACCTGTGGCTAAATAGATGTACCTTAGCTCACTATACTGTCCCAACCGACATTGCAGACTAAATTAAAATGGAATTGTAATTCTTTAGCAACTACTTAGAAATGGAATGAAAACCTCAACAAAAGAAATCTCCATAGACCAAGACCAAGATCCAACCCCCAACAACGTCACTCTCGTCCACCACACATCTTGCTTGTTGCTCGTGACTCGAGAACATGTGATGATATTTATTCCTTAATAGCAAAGAGCTTTGCTTGCTAAGCATGTGAAGGAGTGATCCACCGACGGAGCTGCTTTGCTAAGCAAGTAAGTGAAGGAGTGATCCACCGACGTGCTAAGGAGAATCTTTATTAAGTGTCTCCTTAATCCAGAACCATGATTGCATTGCTTAAGAGCATCATTAGTAGTTGGGACTCTCCAATGCAATTTGGAGTCCAAAATTTAAAAAAAAAGGTAAATGTAGAATGGGTTGGGTTTGTATGAGAATAGTAAGAAATGATCAAGTGAGCTCTGGTCCCAAAAATTGTGTGGTCAAAATTTAATGTAGGAAAAAAATAATATAAAGTTTAGAATCTAGAAAGTTGGGCTCCAAATTGGAACTTACTATTCTACAAAACGAGTTTCTACAATATAGAATCTAGAAATTGGGAGGCCCAACCCTTAGCACCCATGGATGGATTGGGATCAAAATTGTAAAAATTGGAGCTAGAGATGAGACTTATTATTCTACAAAATGAGCTCCTATATTCTAAATCTAGAATCTAGAAAATGGAATAGACCTTACTAATGATGCTCTAACAAAGCAAGAGAGTGCTCACTTAACTAACAAGTGTATATACTTTCACCACAAGGAGCGAGGGATGGAAAGGGAGGTCACCGCAATATTTGAAGAAATATCTAGTGTACTGGTCATGCCACCGACACCGTACTTCATATAAATTACTTTCAAGTCAATAGTGCCAAGACTCCCAAGTACTCGTAGAGAATAACAAAAAATTACATATAGAGCATTAAAATTTTATAAAATTGTGTCCAGAGCATTAAAGTTTCGTAAATTGTGAGAAGAGTATAGGAACATCCTTTTTAAGGACGTTTCTAAACAATTTGCTCAAAAGTGTTTAATAATACACAATTTGTTAAAAAATGCTCAAATTTGCTCAAAAGTGTTTCTGAACGAGTTTCACAAATGCTCCTTTTAAGGACGTTGTTGAGCAAATTTTATTAATCACTTTTTCGGACTGGTTAACTATCCTTAAAGTGTTTAATAATACACAATTTGCTAAAAAATGGACAATTGTTCAAAAACGTCCATTTTAAGGACGTTTCTATGCTCTTTTCGTAATTTACGAAATTTTAATGCTCTTGATATAATTTTACAATGTTTTAATGCTTTATACGTAATTTTCTGAGAGAATAATGGAAGTGAAAGTGTAGAGAATAGTCGGAATAAATTTCTTACCTACTGTCCGAGCTCTCTAGCCTAGTGGTATTAGAGCGGACATCCGGAGGGGCCGGCAAGGGTCGAGCCCCCCAATTGTGTGTGTGCGTGTGATTTCAAAAAAAAAAAAAATTTCTTACCTACTAGAGAATACAGATTCAAATTTTTGCAAGCCATATTATTTTTGTATTGTTTTTATATAAACTCTATTAAATGCTCCTCATATAACGTTCAAGTTGATGTTTTGTTTTTTTTTTTTTTGCTTGCCTGAAAATATTCTCGGTCCACCACTGCTTCTTGGGAAGAGAAATAATAAGATCAACATGAGATAGGGGTGACCATGGTCCGATTTTAAGGTCAATTTCAATTTCTTTTTTATATGAACTCTATTAATATTCTTGTCACTCTCGTCTGAAAACATTTTTGCTTTTTTTTTTTTTTTTTTTTATGTTTGACGTGATTGCCAATGGCGGTCCATTTAATTTTTTTATGATTTACGGTTTCCAAATTAATTAGACCAGATGAACTTCCCTGATAGAGTTGTAGATCATTGTAGTTTGCATGGACTAATAGAGAATCTTGTCAAATTTGTAAGTCATTATTTATCATTTGAGTGAAAAATTACAACTCCTTAAATAGAAAACCACAACTACTAAAATAAAAATAAATAAATAGATGGAATATCATTGGCAATTGCGTTCCACCCAAAATTAATCTAGACTCCATTGACAATGACGTCAAACCTCTATTCCAAATTTTTGGACGCCATTGTTATGGCGTTTTCAAGTTAGCTAAGTAGCTTTTGAACTTTTATACCAAGCTAATGTTTTCTTTGCCACGTTAGAGCTTATGTTTAGAAAGCAAAAAATAGTTAGCAAGCTAAATTTTGAACTTTTATTTTGTAGAAAACAAACAAGTTAGCTAAATGTTAGCTAGCTCATGTTAGCAAGCTAATGTTTAGCTATAGAATTAGCATGTTTAAAACGTCCATAGAAGAGGCGTTCCTCTCTCTCTCTCTCTCTCTCTCTCTCCTTATGTGGTCTCTTTCCAACCTATTTTCGTGATCCTCCAAGATTTTTTTCGTCCGAACACTGATGTGGCCAAAGGAAAACGTCTCTTGGTAGGACGTTTTATATGTGAGAAACATCCTTCCAAATTGCGTTTCATATATATTTGAATTTTTTTAAGTTTTTTTAGGAATGGTAGGCGACCGTTAAGTTTGACGGCAAACTATTTCTATAAGGAAAAATACTTTTCAAATAGGCATTTTATATATATATTAATTTTTTTATTGCACAACGTCATTCTAATAGACGTTTTTGTGTTGTTTTTGAAATATTTTAAAATTTTGTGCTTTGTTTGTAATTTTTTTATAAATTTTATGTTCTGTACAAAAAATTTCGAATATCTTTTTGTTGCCAATCCAATAGTTGGTGGTGAGGTTTAATTCCCGAAACCTCCTGATTCTCAAAGGTTGGTAGAGCAAGGTTTGAACCAGAAGAACAAGACGAAAAATGAATTTCCATTTGCATAGGTCAAATGGTCCGTCCATTATTTTTCCGTTGAATTTGTAAACGCAGCTGTGTTTTTAGTCCCACCAACCTTTGCTTCCGATTGCTACGTGTAACAACTCTCTCTCTCTCTCTCTCTCTCTCTTAAAAAAAAGTGCCAAGTTTACGCAACGATTATAAAATTATGGCTAAATTATAACTTGATACTCTCAACTATCTAAAATGTTCAACTTGATACCCTCAACTTTGATAGGTACTAACTTAATACCCTCAACTATATAATAATTTTATATTGATACTCAAAATTTTAAAAATGACAAAATTATACCTCCCTCCTCCTTCTCCAGCAGCACCCCCCCCCCCCCCCCGGCGCCACCCCCCCCTCCCCCCCCGGCGTCGCCCCCGTGCACCCCTCCACGTGCCCCCCCCCCCCGCCTCCGGCTGCTTCCCAAGCGCGTGATCCCGCCGCCTCGCGCAACTCCGGACAGGCCAACGCGGGATGGGGGGAGAGGAGTTCGCGAGCTGGAGGGGGGATGGGAGGTCGCCGACGGGAGGGAGGGGGGAGGGGGGTGGGAAAGGTCACCGGCGGGAGGTAGGGGGGGTTTGGTGGAGGGGGCGAAGGTCGCCGGCGGGAGGAGGGGGGAGGTCGTCGGCCGGAGGCAGGAGGGGGGGGGGGGGGGGGGAGGTCGCCGGCGGGAGGGGGGGGGGGGGGGGGGGGGCGAGGGGGGGGGAGGAGGTCGGAGGCAGCAGGGGGGGTGTGTTGGAGGGGTGGGACAATTTTGTCCAATTTTTTTTTCAGGGTATCAAGTTAGTACTTATCAAAGTTGAGGGTATCAAGTTGAAAAACTGAAATAGTTGAGGGTATTAAGTTATAATTTAGCCTAAAATTATTAAAGTTTTTAGCAGCGGGAAGCATTTTTCTTCCGGTTAACCCGGATTCGTGGGCCCCACTTTGAATGCGAGTTGCATGTGAGGTGTTCTCACTCCTCCCCCTAACTTCCTGGGGTTGCCTGGTTATTATAGGGAATTTTGTTCGTATAGTTCAGAAGCTTATGATATTTATATATATTTAGAAGATTCGAATCAATACTTAAATTTTAAACACATAAAATTTTAAACATGTTTCGTATAAATTGTTAAAAAAATTAATAAAAAATATAATTTGTTTAATAAATCAAATTTGATAACGTATTTAATAAGAACTTTCTAACCTCAAAATTTTTATTTTTTTAATATTTGACCGAAATTTTGAACATATTTTATTGACATTGAGATTTACACTCATATTTTGTCATCTGAAATTTTTCGCGTGCTAACAAGGGTTGGCAGACCTAACCATGCATGCCTTCATGGTTTCACACTCGCCCATGTGAATTTCTTGATTAGGTGGTCATAATACGACAATACTTAATTAGTAGGGACTTCGGCCAACTTCAAGTGATAGTTACAGGTCAAATAGAGGTTACTTTGGTGGCAAAGGAAGTGAACTAGGGATGGCAACTAGGAGGCGACTGTGGAAATGGGATTGCCACCTTGACGAAGAACGTAGTAGGTAGTAGGTCACTAGCATTTGGTTGGTGTTGGAACTTTTACCAAAAAAAAAAAAAAAAAGCATTTCGGTTGAATTTTTATTTATTATTACTTTTGTAAAAGTGGGTTGGTTAAATGGGTTTATAATTAGTTTTATTTCCCGTAGACTTAAGTGGGATTGATTTATTGCTTAATCATGCTAATTGCTTTTTGATGGACAATTTATCTCATAAATAAATAAATAATAAAATAAAATAAACGTTACTAAAATTCTTGTACAGGCTCAATTCATAAAATAAAAGTTGGACACTCTTAAAATATTATTCTCTACTCTTTTTTAATCTTCTATCATTCAAATATTAATTTGTGCATGCATAATGTATGTAAGGAGGAGTGCATGATGGCATTTTAAAGTGCTAATAATGTTAATGCAGAAATATATGTGAAATTTGAATGATAAAAAATTAAAAAAAAAAGTGTATGATCACATTTTAGAAGTGTCAATAATAATATCCAGCAAAAACTATGGACAAATAAGACTCATATTTAGTACTTTTGTATTAAAGTAAAAACAACTTAGTAAAACTAAAAGGGCCACTACAATGGTCTATCCATTTATAATTGTTAAGTATTTTAATATAATTTCATTAATAATATTATATATATATTTTTGGTACTTAGATTACGAACATGTATTACATAGTACTATTAGCTCTTTGGGCGATTCCATATGTGTCCTATGTTTTTATTTTTAGTCGTTCTTTTAAGGTAAAATAATAAACATCAGTGACGAAACATATTATGTTTGCCAATTAACTAAGATGCCCATAAAAATTAAAAAAAAAGTCTCCATTTATATAGAGACGAACTGGATATGTTTGCCAATTAACTAAGATGCCCATAAAAATTAAAAAAAAGTCTCCATTTTTATAGAGACGAACTCCAATTTTAAAAACTTAGAGCTAAATGACAACTTGATATTCTTAGCTTTAATAGACTTAAATTTAATACTCTAAAATTTTAAAATTAACAAAATGCCCTAGACCCCCTCTCTTTCCCCTCCATCGATATTATCCCTCCCGGCGGCTGCACCACCACCGCGCCCCCTCCCCCCGCCGCACCCCCAAGTCCTCCCTCTTTCTCCACCGTGCGTGGGCTACTGCCTCCACCAGCACGGACGGAGAGAGAGGGGACGGGGTTGGGGGCACGGTGCTGGGAGGGTGTAATGTCCTGACCCGCAAGATGCCTTATGATGGATGGTTGGTTTGATGAAGCCTTATTGGACTTGGGATTATGCGAATGATCGCTCGGAAGGCTATGCGATCATGACAGAAACCGTTTTATAAATGTGAGTAGTGTTGAACCCTTCGAAGATCCTTTAGCGTATGCTTAATAAAAGGATAGTATGCTATGTTCTTGTTAAGTTGCTAAATATGATCTTGCATGGAACCCAGAAAAATAATTAGTCAAATACCCGAAAACTTGCGTATCATTTCATGAATTGTGTGCTTGCGTGTTGTTGCTATGAAATACATGACAGGTGAAGGAAAAGTCCCAATATTTGGGCGGTGAGTATATCGAGCCTCAGCTCGATGAATTAATAGATGGTAACACAGATGCTAAGTTCCAATAACTGGGCAGTGAGTATACTTGAATTATGATCGAGAGAACGTATGTTATCAAAGATGTGGATAAGAGATTGAGTATTCAACATTCTATTATCCCGTCGCCGATGTAGAATTTTGATTACACTAAGACCCTGGATTGGACAGTTGGTATTTGTGAGCTCGGTTCAAGGCAATGATGGCTAGACGGATAAGAATGGTGGCTTATCTATAGAGTTTTTCCTTATCATGCATTATATGTTTTTTTTTCATATATAAGTTGTATATATTTGCATGGTCATGCCCAACTTGTGCACAAGGTAGTTCCTCGAACGGTAATCCGCGGCCACGGACCCGGTTCGTCCTAGGGGGAACAAGGATTGGTGCCGACGTACTGGCATCGTTATGCGGGACCTTCAGTGGGGCTAGCTACCCGTACTGTAAGGGACGCCGTTATACCTATAAGACAGTCCAAGATGGCGTATCGCCAGTGACATTCACATAGATAGGTCAGTGCTAATGATGTCTTATGCATGAAGAGTAAGTTATTACTCAATTACAGTGAATGATGTCGGCTGTTGGTAAGAATCACCTGAATGGTGATAATTATGATAACATAATATTGTTCCTAACAATGTCTTGTGCAAGTTGAGTAAGTATTATAAATGTTGTGAAACCCGTAATTTCAGAAAAATTATTTATATGATTTTTAAATAGCTAATATGATTAATTATTAATTGTTAATTTAGAAATTTGTATTTTTATTAAAATTGGAAATTTTATCGAAACATGTAATTCTCTAATTAATTATTTTCTTAGAATAAATTAATATTTTTCAAACTTGGATTTTTTTTTTTGCATGTCAGCCAGACCCAAACCGACTCGAACTAACTGTGACTAAAAAAATTATTTGGTTTTAAAATATTAGTTAAATATTTTATAGGAAATTATTTCTTGTAGCCTAAAGTATTTATTTAGGCAAAGCCTTTAGGTCCAATGACCAAACCAAGTATTTTAGCCAAGTTCATATTATTAAAGTCTTTGTTTCAAGCCCATTCATTTTTAGGCCATACCCAAAAGCCCAAACCATTAACCCATTTATTGGGCACACACCCAATAGTTATTTAAAACCCATCATTCTTTTACCCATTAACCCAATGTTTATATTGGATCCATATAGTTTCAAAACCATTAAGCAACAACCCACTTAAAAAAATCCATTCATTAGTTCTTTTCATTCAATTGTGAATGAGAGAGAGAGTAAACTCTCTGAAGAGTTTCGGTTGAGAAGCTCTCGGGAACCCGACCACCCATCTCCCGTAACCGCCCACCTCCATGGCCGCCGGTCATCAATGGCGTGATGGTTCTTGGTCTCCCCAAGATGAGTAACCCCCATCTCTTTTTCCTATTTAAACCCCTCTTCTTTCTTCATTACCATCTCCAAAGCTTTCCCCAAATTCAAATCCCTAGATCTACCCATCTCTGGCGAGTTTTCCGGTGAGGTCGATCCAAATCCGACCCCACCAAGCTGACCCCGGGCCGCCCTCTACCCGGTGCACCTCCCCGGCGTCAACCTGAGCCCCGGCGCCTGACCCGCTGACCGCCGGCGTTTGCCCCGGTGGCCGCCCCTGTCCGACTCGAGCTCTTCCGGTTCGCTGTTGGACGACTTCTTTTTGTTCCGTTACCGCGACGGTTCCCGTTCCGAGCTCCAATTCGGTTTCTGTTGTTGGTACACTCTGACCCAATATTTTTCTTTACCGTCTATGATGATACTGGTCCAACCGAGTTCCTCGGGAATTCGGGATTCCGACAACGTAACAGTTACGTTACTATTTTTGATTCCGAAGTTTCTTCGGAAACTGTGGATGTTGGATTTTCGGTTCTGATGAGTTCCGATTAGTTCTTGGTTCTGATGAGTTTAATATGCTGGAATTTGGGTTTTGGAAAATACTATTCTGTGGTATATATATATATATTGGAGTTTTTGGAGTTATTTTGCAGGTTTACGGCGTATTCCCAGTTTTTGGGTTGACCAAAAACAGAGGAGATGCTGCCGAAAATTTTGCAAAATAATAAAAACGATTTTTAAAATGATTTTTGATATAAAAATATTATTTTATAATATTTATGGGCGACGACCTTAACGGTCACTGGGCTCCAGCGAAATGCAAACGCACTGGTTCGACCGGACGTTGAGGCAGAGTAGCTGAATGTGAAGAATGGACCGGAGTCTGAGACTCACAAATTTGTATATAATTTAAAGTAAAATTGTAGTTATTTAATTTCGAGACTAACCATATTTTTTATTCATGTAATAATTTGTAAGGACATAAGCCCAATTTTTATTTATTAATTGTGGTATGTAATAAGTAGTGTAGAATTTTATTTTCTTTTCTGGTTGTGGTAGTGTAACGTAAATGTTAGAATAACTATATATATATATATATATATATATATATATATATATATTCTCATAAATATTAGAAAATTCATGATTTTCTCACTTATTAGATAAATAATAACTTTATGTATAAAATACAAAGTTTTAACAATTTAAATGATAAATTGTAAGTTTTTCAAAAAGAAAGGATTAAATTGATGTTTTCTTGTAAAAATAGTAAACCATCCGATAATTATATTCTAATTAGAATAAAAAGGATAAAATTTACTAAGAAAGAAAATAGAGATTGTAACTAGCACACTTAGTTGGTTTGATACAGTTTGATAAGTATAGATGCTCCATTTGTAGGATTTCGAAGGCGTAACTAGCATCTACTCGGAACATCCATCGACTCTCAGTTTAAATCAAGGCAAGTACGGTTGTGGTTAATTGCAGTTTAATTAATTTTAGAAATTTTGCATGTTAAATACACAACTGTTACACGTACTCTCTCCTAGAGTAATATTGAATCATTGCATCGGGATAATGGGGAGTAGCGTAGTTATCTATGATCAAAGCCAAATAGTTAATGAATGTGCGAGCTTGCCCCTCTTCACACGGGGTTAGGCCGGACCGTATCAATAGGATACAATTGAATCATCCTAAACCGGTCATAGATACTGCTTACTCAAATCACAATTATTTTATAGTTGGAAATTATTGTTTCAAAATTATTTAATATTGCAAGTTTCTATTCATTATGCAAATTGTTAATTTTTCATAATTGTACTTGCTCCTTTCCTGACTGGATCCCCCACACCCAATAGGTTCTATTGATGACTCAGAGCTACTGATTAGTAGTTACTACGACCCGGAGCTGTACCCTGCTGTGCTCCCAGACGAGGTCCATGGAGATGATGATGACACTTCTGCTTAGTTGAAGTTTTAGTTTATCTTTTAAATAAAATAAATGTTATGTTAAAGTTGTGGACAAGCTTTGTAATGGACAAGTTTATATTATCGTTTAATTAAATGTTGTGGCAATTATAGTTTCAAATGTTGTTGATTGTACCTGCATATGGAACACAGCTTACTGCCGCCGTCTCAACAACGGTGCAGGCTGGGCATGATCCGAGTCGACCCAAGAAATTGGGATCGGGTCGTGACATGTTTTTAGTGGTGGTCCATGCAGGTCTCTGTATCAACAACTTAGGAAAACCTAGGAAACATTTAGAACATTAGAACATTAATTTGCCACAACCTAGGACCGATATATATTATAATTAAATATTTTTATTTTAGATAGGCTACCTTGCTTATGTTTATATCCTAAATCTTCCAGAGAATGGCCACTGACAATACCAACCCTGCTGGCGATGGGATGTCAACACCTGATCAAACCCCACCGCCTCAACCAAGTCCGGGTTTTACACCATTGAATGCACCTCGTGGGTTATTTGCCGCTTCAACGGTGGATCCATCATCTTCCCAGACGGAGATGCAACCCCCTGTGGTTACGCCCACTCCAGCTGCCCCACCAGTGCCTGTGGACCCCACTGACCTCATAGGTCTGCTAAGAGGAGTACTAGAAGCTCAGAGAACTCAAGCTGAAGCTCATCGTGAGCAGACGGCCATTATGAGAGAAGGCATGGAAAACGCCCATAGCGTGGCAATGGCTGCACTGGAAAGAGGAGAAGCAGCTCAACATGAACCAAGGCCTGCCAAGGTAAACATAAATTTAAGGATTAATTTATGTAATAATAAGGCCATTTAATTAATGAAAATCATATTGCCAAGGTGGGCGATATTGAGAGCTTTAAGAAGCAGAACCCTCGACCCTTCAAGGGAACCGAGGGAATTGTCTATGCTGATGAATGGCTCGACAATATGTAGCGTCTCCTGAGCGTTGCTCGGCTTCCAGAAGACCTCAAGGCCGAAGCAGTGGGACTTCAACTGCAGAATGTAGCAAGCACCTGGTATCGGAATGAACCCCGACTCCAGGATAGGCAAGTTGACTGGGACACCTTCAAGAGGTTGTTCCAGAGGAAGTTCTTCCCAACTTCAGAGTTGCGGGAGATGGAGCGACAATTCCAGAACCTGAAGCAGGGCAACATGACTGTGGGAGAATATGCTGCTGAATTTGGCCAGCTCAGCCGATTTGCCAAGAATCTGGTGGCTGATCCTGACGATCGTGCTGAAAGGTTCAGATATGGACTAAGAGAAGAGATCCGCACCCATGTGATCTCAGGCGGTGCCAAGACTTACGAGAAGATCCTGGAACGAGCACAAGACATAGAGAAGAGCCAACCTGCCCGCTCGAAGAGAGATTATCCTGGAACTAGCAACTTCCAGGGTAATCAGAAGAAGCCCAACAACAACAACAACAACAGGCCCCAGCATCACCAGCAAGCAAGGAATAATGATGTAGCACCCCAGAAGCAGATCCCTGTTTGTAGCTATTGCAAGAGGCCGGGTCATCAGGTGAACATCTGTCGGAAGAGGCTTGGACAATGTCTGATCTGTGGGTCTACCACCCACCAAGTGAAGGACTGCCCCTCAGCGGCCAACAGAGCTGGAGGAAATCAGCAGAAAGGACCTCTGCCCACTCAGCAGCAACAATTTGGGCAGCATCAACAGAAGATGGGGCGAGCTTTTGCCCTAACTGCAGAGGAACCAGAGCCGGAGCAGGAACCTAATGCGGATGTCATATCAGGTTACATCTATGTACATTCTCATCCTGCATTAGCTTTATTCGACTCTGGTGCAACACACAGTTTCATAGCAACAAAGTTTATCTCTGCACACCACATGGTTACGGGCCTTAGCAAGAGGATTTGTAGGGTTATGACTGGAGGTGGACCCTTACCCATTACGGAGACCTGTAATTGCCCCATTACAATATCTGGCCATAAGTTTGTAGCACCTTTACTGGTAATGCCCTTGCCCAACTATGACATAGTCCTTGGAATGGACTGGTTGAGCAAGCAGCATGCGCTGATAAATTGTCACAGAGGATGTGTAATCTTCAGCCCACCTGGAGGGCCAGAGTTTGAAGTCTCTAGAGCTCCGGAAGTTATGGAGAGTATTGTCTACTCTATTACTGAAGAACCTGGACCTCCCCATCCTATCATAGCGGAATTCATGGATGTTTTCCCTGATAGTCTTCCTGGGCTACCCCCAGATCGGGACATAGAATTCACTATTGATTTAGTTCCTGGCTCTCCCCCGATCTCTAAGGGATGTTATAGAGTCAACCCGAAGGAGGCCAAAGAGATGAAGGAGCTGTCACGACCCGCACCCTGATTAGGGGCACGAGAACGTGGGTACGTCCAGCCTACGCCGCAGTGTCGGCGGTAGAACGCTGTATAGGTCATCTATAACATCTAACATCTAACAACAAGATATATATAAATCTGTCATCTCCGCACGGAGGTATAACATAACAACTCAACTCTATATCTCAAACACAAGTCTAGGAAAGATAGAGCATGATATGGAATCAGATAAAAGGAAGAACTGAATATATATAGAGTTATCACACCACACAAAGTAGATGTCCAACACAATAAGTACAAGATCTGAAATATAACTAAGTCACAACTAACAATCGGAACAATCCGATACAAAATGAAAACTGTAAACACTAGACTAGACTAGGCACCCTCTACTGAGCTAGATGCTCCTCAGGCTCCTGAAGGTCACCCTCATGTGTCCCATAGAAGGTAGGACAGTCACCATCATCATCTGTAATATTTTCAACAGGTCCAGTCATGACAAGAACGAGCACAATACATCTCACGCAATTCATATCAGGTTGGGAAATGTAAAGCATGCATAGAGTAAGATACATGAACTGTAAAGAATATATGTAAAACGAGAGAGATTTGATAACTGGAAATATCTATATATATGATAAGTAAGAACTGTAGGTAACCTGTGATTTAGAGCATGATATGGTTATATAAACGGGCTTAGGACATATACAAGATTTTACAAGATTTCACAAGAGTTTGTACAAGATGGAATTTGATCACATAACCATTTCCTACTCACCCTCCCCAATCAATACACAAGGATCCAGTCAAGTTACGTTACTTTGCACAAGAGGTTTTTATCATATTTGCTCACGTGATCATGAGAGTACAAGATTGCACAAGAGTATACATGAAAGCGGTGTACATGAAATACAAGATGTTCGTGAAAAGCACATGACAACTGTATCTGATGCACCCCGAGGGAGATAACATCGCATAACAAGATCCATATAGTACCAATCCGTGATAATGACGTGACAGCATCATGTAAAGTAATCTAAAGCAAGAATATAAGTCCTAACAAGCATGAAAAGATCAGAGAATGTACTCGCCTGTCACCCTGTATGACTGATATGAATAGATGTCCGAACTGGTGTCACAGAGTCCTATTTAGAGTAAAACAGGTCACAACATATCCACAATGGTAAAAATAGAGTATACAATGCATACTACATGATTCTAGGTCAATCTGGTCAAAAGTCAACTCTTGGTCAACTCTAAAGTCAAACTAGTCAAAGTTAGGTCAACACTAGTCAACTAGTTAGGGTTTTAGTCAAACTAGTCAAACTAGTTGTTTTAGGTCATTCCTAGTCAATTCTAGGTTAACTAGGTCAACCTTGACCAAAGGTTGACTTTGGTCAACCCTTAGAAATCAAGGGTCAACAAGTTGGGTTTTTGGTCATTAGGTCAAATTGAGTTAGCCCCCAAGCCATAGGCTAGTAGCCTAGGCCATAGGCTATATGACTCATAGGTTTCCATCTCTACATAAAGTACATATATATATATATATATATATATATATATCTATATATATATATAGTTATACACATCTATCTACTACCTATATCCCAATATGTGATACACTATATATAATACACTATATATATACAATATGTCATACTCATATATATATATATATATATATATATATATATATATATATATATATATATATATATATATATATATATATATAATGGCATAATGGGATCTAACACAAAATGTATATATATATCATATATATATATATATATATATATATATATATATATATATATATATATATATATATATATATATATATATATATATATATATATATATATATCAACTATATATTAATATATATATAGAGAGAGAAAGTGAGAGAGGGAAGTGCACAGTGAGAGAGAGAGTCACACTGTGGGTTGGGAAGAGAGCATGGGGTGTGTGGGTGTCACTGTGACAGTGGGGGAGGGGGTGTCAATTCTCAGAAATCTGAGAAGTGGCAATCAAACACACACACACACACATTACATATATATTACACACACCTATACATACCTATATATACATATATATACACTCACATACACATACACATATACCCACACACTTATATACATATATACATACATATACAATGTATATACAGGAAAATACACATTTATATATACATAAAAATCGATCCAAAATCCATTTTCAAAATCTGGGAAAAAACTGGAACTATAATAACTGATACACAGTGAAGGATATTGGGGAAAAACCCAAACCCGAGTCCAAAACGACCTAAGGCCCAAAACCCTAGGTTGGTAAACGTGTCCCCCAGTGTCCCCTAGTGTCTAGGGTGCCTGAGTGTCCATATTGACACGACACGACGTGTCAAACTCAAGGAAACCCAAATCGGGTAAACACAGACACAGGAAATTTGCACTGCATCGTGCAGTGATGCACCTAGCTCTAGGACACGACACAAGTGTCCATAGGACTCGTGCACACGTGTGTAGGTTCGCCTAGGGTCAGGCTAGGTGTCCAGCTACCTGAGTCGTGTCCAAGTGTCACCATGTGTCGACACGAGCCCCGTATCAGTCGAGTTTTCTCGACTGATACACAATGTTTATACTGCGTCGTGCAGTGAGTCACGCGTCTCGTGGACACGACACACACAATATTGTGTCTCGTGCTCGTGTCAGTAGGTAGGGTAGGTCTAGGGGTATGTGTCAGTGTCATGATCCAGTGTCCAAGTGTCGTGTCTGTGCGACACGACACGCGTGAAGTTGGCCCCCGCGCGCGTGTGCACTGTCAGTGCACGACCAGTGCACGTGTCCGTGTGTCCTCTATACGACACACACGTGTCTCAAACTCGAGGGGGGGCATGTCAGAGGTTGCCCCCTCCTCTGTGTCAATTTGCACGTGTCCACGTGGCGTGGACACGAAGAAATCTGTGTCGGGTAGCAGGGCACAGTGTACCGTGTGTGCACAGCGTGTTCGTGTCCATTTTGGACACGGACACGACACTGTTTTGTGCTCAGTCATGGTGTTTCGTGATCTACATGTTAAGGGCTACCCAAAACTATAATTTGTTTTACAAAACACTAACTTTTATTCCTAAGTGGCATTTCATCAAACATGGTTTCCTAGTTTAGGATACGTGTCCGATACGGACACCAAATCAATCCTAAATCCTACCAAACTTGTCACACAGTACCCTAGTACCTAGATGCATGCAAATATGAAGAGAAAACACAAAATTAACATGGTTTATGGACATTTACCTATTTGGTGAAAAATCAAGAAAACACCCAAGTAGGGGGGTGTTCTTCCACTTGGTAATGCCCAAAGCCCTTCAATTTCCTTGATAGCAGGCCCTAACTAGTACCCTCTAGTGTAGGGGAGTCCAATGCAAGAAACTAGAGGTGATTTAGATCAAAATTGATCAAGTTATGGGTGTTTGAAGAAAAGGGATTTTCTAGGAATTAATTTCATGTAAATTATTCATGAATTAATTCAATGGGGTTTTATAGAATGTGGGCTGCCAAGGGGGGGTCCTTGGCTGCCATGGGGGTAGGGGAGGTGTCCTTGGCTTTCTTCTAGGCTAAGGCTTGGACTTTGCATAAAGGGGTTAGATATTTTGCATGGTTTAAGCAAAATATCAAATAAAGGTAAACTATATATTTAACTTACTTTACCCTTAACCAAAAATCCTTCCTAAAGCTTCTAGGTTAGTGGCTAACCCCTAGATTAGGGTGGGATAGGTTAGGGACTAATCATGGGACTTTAACCACGATTAAATAATAATAAAATCACATAATCTCAAATAAAGTCTAGTAAATTACCAAAATACCCTTTAGGCTAAAAATCACTAATTTGGTGTTCTAAGCCTATGGCTAAGCTCTCATGGTCATAGCAACTTCTAGGTTAGAGAAAACTAGGGTTTACACTAAGTTATACTAACCAAAATCACAAAGTCATAAGTCATGACTTAGCATGACTTTAGAAATGGTTTAACTACACTAATAATCACCAAAAATCATATCATGACTAAAATACTATTAATTAATAATAAAAATAATAAATTTTCAAAAATCCCCAATTTCAGAAAACTGGGTGCTACAGGAGCAGATCAACGAACTGAAGTCTCTGGGATTCATTCGAGACGGAGCTTCACCCTGGGGAGCACCTGTCTTGTTTGTGCCTAAGAAGGACAGAACGGTGCGGATGTGCATCGACTACCGGGCGCTGAACAATGTCACAATCAAGAACAAGTACCCTCTGCCCCGGATCGATGACTTATTTGACCAGTTGAGTGGAGCCAAGGTGTTTTCCAAGATTGATCTCAGGTCTGGCTATCATCAGATCAAGGTCAGGAAGGAAGACATTCCCAAGACGGCATTCAACACCAAGTATGGGCAGTTCGAATTCTTGGTCATGCCGTTTGGTCTGACGAATGCTCCTGCTGTGTTCATGAACCTTATGAACAAGGTTTTCCATGAATACTTAGACCAGTTTGTCGTCGTCTTCATTGATGACATACTGATCTATTCAAAGACGAAGGAGGAGCACGAAGAGCACCTCAGGAAAGTTCTGGAAACTTTGAGGAATGAGAAGCTGTACGGTAAGCTTTCCAAGTGTGAATTCTTTCTAGACAAGGTAGATTTTCTTGGCCATGTTGTCACAGGAGAAAAAATTTCTGTGGACCCAAAGAAGATAGCTGCTGTGGAGAAGTGGCCTACCCCAAGCTCAGTTGCTGACATCAAAAGTTTCTTGGGCTTGGCGGGCTACTATCGGAAGTTCGTGAAGGACTTTGCTAGAATTGCTGAACCAATGACGAAGCTGACTCGGAAGAATGAAGAGTTCATCTGGACGGAGGACTGCCAAGCAGCGTTCGAGGAGTTGAAGAAGAGGCTCACTACTGCACCAATCCTTGCGCTACCCGCAGGATCCGGTGGTTTCACAATCTATAGTGACGCCTCGGGCAAAGGACTGGATTGCGTTCTTCAACAACATGGGAAAGTAATTGCTTATGCATCTAGGCAATTACGGACTCATGAGAAGAACTATCCCACTCATGATCTGGAGCTTGCTGCAGTGATCTTTGCGTTGAAGCTTTGGAAGCATTATCTCTATGGAGAGAGAGTAGAAATATACACAGATCACAAAAGTCTGAAGTATGTTTTCACTCAGAAAGAGTTGAACATGAGGCAAAGGCGATGGCTGGAGTTAATGAAGGACTTTGACATCGACTTGCAATACCACTCGGGTAAGGCTAATGTGGTCGCTGATGCACTTAGTCGATACCCAGTGGCGATGTTCTTAACCAAGGAAAGGCACCTGCTAGAGGACATAGAGAAGCTTGGATTGGAGATATTACTGCCTGGACGGAAGGAATTAGATGCTGATTCTGTGTTGATGAAGTAGCAAGTGAGCTCGTACCTGATGGACAAGGTCAAGGAGACGCAGTTTCAAGACGAGGCACTTTGCAAACTGAGAGATCAAGTGTTAGCAGGAACACTGGAGGGTTTCTCAATCGCCAGTGATGGAGCTCTGAAGAATGGTACGAGGCTTTGTGTACCGTCTGGCGAATTGAGGAACGAGTTGATGAAGGAAGCGCATCAGTCTCAATATTCCATACATCTTGGAGCCAATAAGATGTATCGAGATATGCGCACTATTGTCTGGTGGAGTGGAATGAAGAAAGATGTCACTAGGTATGTCGCTAGATGCTTGATCTGTCAACAAGTGAAGGCTAGTAGACAGAGACCTGCAGGACTTCTACAACCGCTGGACATTCCAGAATGGAAGTGGGAGCATATCACGATGGATTTCGTGTCAGGACTGCCTCGTTCCCAAGGAGGGAAGGATGCCATCTGGGTAATAGTGGACCGACTAACCAAGTCAGCTCACTTTATTCCCTTCAAAGTTGGTTTATCCACTGAGAAGTTGGCAGCATTGTACATGCGGCACATCTACCGGATTCATGGCGTACCGGTAAGCATTGTTTCTGACCGAGACACTCGTTTACCTCACATTTTTGGAAGAGTTTGCATGACAGCTTGGGGACCCAGTTGAAGTTCAGCACAGCTTATCATCCCTAGACTGACGGGCAATCTGAGAGGACGATCCAAACACTTGAAGATATGCTGAGATCGTGTGTCTTAGAATTTGGAGGATCGTGGGAAGACCATTTGCACTTGGTAGAGTTTTCTTATAATAACAGCTACCAAGCCAGCATTGGTATGACCCCATTTGAGGCTCTATATGGACGTCGTTGCCGTACACCATTGGCATGGGACGACGTAGGAGAAAGAATACTGCTGGGTCCAGAGATGGTGACCGACGCAGCAGAGAAGGTGAAGATAATCAGAGACAAGCTCAGAATTGCTCAAGACAGACAGAAGCACTGGGCAGACAGCGGTCGACGATCATTGGCGTTTGAAGAAGGAGATAAGGTCTTCGTGAAGATTTCTCCTACCGGAGGTACTATCAGATTTGGCAGAGCTGGAAAACTGAGTCCCAGGTACATTGGTCCGTTGAAGTTCTGAGCCGGATTGGAGAAGTGGCGTATAGGTTAGCTCTACCAGCTAATCTAGAAGGCGTGCACAACGTCTTCCACGTTTCACAGCTCAGAGAGTATGTACCTGATGAGAACCACATTTTGGACCATTCAGAACTAGAGATTGGACCGAGTCTCACAGTGCCAGAGAAGCCAGTGGCGATCCTAGACAGAGGCGAGAAGAAGACCAGGACTTCAGTGACTCCCATAGTCAGAGTAATGTGGAGGCATGATTCCCCAGGCGAGTCTACCTGGGAGCGTGAGGATGAGATGCGGGAGAAGTACCCGTATTTATTTGAGATCTGAGGTAATTCCTAACCTTATCTTTTAAATTTCGAGGACGAAATTTCTTAAGGAGGGAAGGTTGTGAAACTCGTAATTTCAGAAAAATTATTTATATGATTTTTAAATAGCTAATATGATTAATTATTAATTGTTAATTTAGAAATTTGCATTTTTATTAAAATTGGAAATTTTATCGAAACATGTAATTCTCTAATTAATTATTTTCTTAGAATAAATTAATATTTTTCAAACTTGGATTTTTTTTTTGCATGTCAGCCAGACCCAAACCGACTCGAACTAACTGTGACTAAAAAAATTATTTGGTTTTAAAATATTAGTTAAATATTTTATAGGAAATTATTTCTTGTAGCCTAAAGTATTTATTTAGGCAAAGCCTTTAGGTCCAATGACCAAACCAAGTATTTTAGCCAAGTTCATATTATTAAAGTCTTTGTTTCAAGCCCATTCATTTTTAGGCCATACCCAAGAGCCCAAACCATTAACCCATTTATTGGGCACACACCCAATAGTTATTTAAAACCCATCATTCTTTTACCCATTAACCCAATGTTTATATTGGATCCATATAGTTTCAAAACCATTAAGCAACAACCCACTTAAAAAAATCCATTCATTAGTTCTTTTCATTCAATTGTGAATGAGAGAGAGAGTAAACTCTCTGAAGAGTTTCGGTTGAGAAGCTCTCGGGAACCCGACCACCCATCTCCCGTAACCGCCCACCTCCATGGCCGCCGGTCATCAATGGCGTGATGGTTCTTGGTCTCCCCAAGATGAGTAACCCCCATCTCTTTTTCCTATTTAAACCCCTCTTCTTTCTTCATCACCATCTCCAAAGCTTTTCCCAAATTCAAATCCCTAGATCTACCCATCTCTGGCGAGTTTTCCGGTGAGGTCGATCCAAATCCGACCCCACCAAGCTGACCCCGGGCCGCCCCCTACCCGGTGCACCTCCCCGGCGTCAACCCGAGCCCCGGCGCCTGACCCTCTGACCGCCGGCGTTTGCCCCGGTGGCCGCCCCTGTCCGACTCGAGCTCTTCCGGTTCGCTGTTGGACGACTTCTTTTTGTTCCGTTACCGCGACGGTTCCCGTTCCGAGCTCCAATTCGGTTTCTGTTGTTGGTACACTCTGACCCAATATTTTTCTTTACCGTCTATGATGATACTGGTCCAACCGAGTTCCTCGGGAATTCGGGATTCCGACAATGTAACAGTTACGTTACTATTTTTGATTCCGAAGTTTCTTCGGAAACTGTGGATGTTGGATTTTCGGTTCTGATGAGTTCCGATTAGTTCTTGGTTCTGATGAGTTTAATATGCTGGAATTTGGGTTTTGGAAAATACTATTCTGTGGTATATATATATATTGGAGTTTTTGGAGTTATTTTGCAGGTTTACGGCGTATTCCCAGTTTTTGGGTTGACCAAAAACAGAGGAGATGCTGCCGAAAATTTTGCAAAATAATAAAAACGATTTTTAAAATGATTTTTGATATAAAAATATTATTTTATAATATTTATGGGCGACGACCTTAACGGTCACTGGGCCCCAGCGAAATGCAAACGCACTGGTTCGACCGGACGTTGAGGCAGAGTAGCTGAATGTGAAGAATGGACCGGAGTCTGAGACTCACAAATTTGTATATAATTTAAAGTAAAATTGTAGTTATTTAATTTCGAGACTAACCATATTTTTTATTCATGTAATAATCTGTAAGGGCATAAGCCCAATTTTTATTTATTAATTGTGGTATGTAATAAGTAGTGTAGAATTTTATTTTCTTTTCTGGTTGTGGTAGTGTAACGTAAATGTTAGAATAACTATATATATATATATATATATATATATATATATATATATATATATATATATATATATATATATATATATATATATATATATATATATATATATATATTCTCATAAATATTAGGAAATTCATGATTTTCTCACTTATTAGATAAATAATAACTTTATGTATAAAATACAAAGTTTTAACAATTTAAATGATAAATTGTAAGTTTTTCAAAAAGAAAGGATTAAACTGATGTTTTCTTGTAAAAATAGTAAACCATCCGATAATTATGTTCTAATTAGAATAAAAAGGATAAAATTTACTAAGAAAGAAAATAGAGATTGTAACTAGCACACTTAGTTGGTTTGATACAGTTTGATAAGTATAGATGCTCCATTTGTAGGATTTCGAAGGCATAACTAGCATCTACTCGGAACATCCATCGACTCTCAGTTTAAATCAAGGCAAGTACGGTTGTGGTTAATTGCAGTTTAATTAATTTTAGAAATTTTGCATGTTAAATACACAACTGTTACACGTACTCTCTCCTAGAGTAATATTGAATCATTGCATCGGGATAATGGGGAGTAGCGTAGTTATCTATGATCAAAGCCAAATAGTTAATGAATGTGCGAGCTTGCCCCTCTTCACACGGGGTTAGGCCGGACCGTATCAATAGGATACAATTGAATCATCCTAAACCGGTCATAGATACTGCTTACTCAAATCACAATTGTTTTATAGTTGGAAATCATTGTTTCAAAATTATTTAATATTGCAAGTTTCTATTCATTATGCAAATTGTTAATTTTTCATAATTGTACTTGCTCCTTTCCTGACTGGATCCCCCACACCCAATAGGTTCTATTGATGACTCAGAGCTACTGATTAGTAGTTACTACGACCCGGAGCTGTACCCTGTTGTGCTCCCAGACGAGGTCCATGGAGATGATGATGACACTTCTGCTTAGTTGAAGTTTTAGTTTATCTTTTAAATAAAATAAATGTTATGTTAAAGTTGTGGACAAGCTTTGTAATGGACAAGTTTATATTATCGTTTAATTAAATGTTGTGGCAATTATAGTTTCAAATGTTGTTGATTGTACCTGCATATGGAACACAGCTTACTGCCGCCGTCTCAACAATGGTGCAGGCTGGACATGATCCGAGTCGACCCAAGAAATTGGGATCGGGTCGTGACAAATGTACATGGATGGCTATACAACCGTGGATAAGAATCACCAAGTGTGATAACTGTATGCTTTACATTATGCTGGCTAAGAAATATATGCATGCTTTACTTCTATCGGATATGAACTGCTAATTGACCCTAAGGCAACGAGAAAAACCACTTTTAATAATGTTCTATAACATGATTACTTAGTGTTGTCTTCATAGGTGAGTTGGGCCAGCACCGCTCGCTAGTACATAGATGATGTACTGACCCACGTTTGTCGGTATCTTTATAGGTGTTCATGCATGAAAAAATCGTTTGATCGGTGCTTGACATCGATGAATCGGATGGGTGAGCAGAAGCTCTTCTTACAAGACGATGTCTTCTGCTATACGGGACATAATGTATGGAACATTGTAACTCAGATGAACCAGTGAGATTGTAAGCAAAGTCGGCATGTTCGGTTGTAAAAGCCTAAATGGCAAGTATATATTCAATTGGCTATTCAAGAATCTTGTAATCTATTGTAAACTCTGTATTGAGCTGCAAGTCTTCTAATCCATTACAATTATCAATAAAAGAGATACATTTCTTCATATTTTGTTGTGGCTTCAATTTATCTGCTTGATTTTGCTGCGCTGTCGTTGTTTTCTAAGAAATATCAGGAACTGTAATGGTTTTGTCTTGTACAAGTACAATCTAGACTTGTACGGCATCACGTCCAGTGACTAGTTTTCGATCCTCTGGGAGGGGCGTGGCAGAGGGGAAGGGGTGCAACCGCCGGAAGGGGTGACGCTGGGGAGGGGGGCCCGCGGGGTTGCAGTCGCTGGGAGGGGAGGCACGATGTTGGAAGGGTGGGCCGTTGGGTGTAGATGCCGGAGGGGGCACGTCGCTGGAGGGTGGTGCAACCACCGTGAGGAGGGTCGCAGGGTGCAGCTGCCGAGAGAGAGAAGGGAGAGGAAGGGACGACGTTAATATGGTTATTTTTTATTTTTATGATATCAAGTTGAAGTCTATTAAAGTTAAAGGATATTATGTTGAAAAATTAGAATACTTGAGGGTACCAAGTCTTAATTTAGCCAAACTTAAAACTCAAAGAGAGAGTAAACTCCATTTTAGCATAGTTCTTGATAGGAGACCAATGGGCCGGATATCGGGAAGAGAACTTACAGCCAAATCACCGTTTCCAATCATTTAATTGGTAAATTGCTTCAAATTTCCATTAATCTTCTTCTCCTCGAAAAAATGTGCCAAGGGCATCGGCTCCGGGGGTCGTCGGAGGCCACGTGGCGTCCGGCGCCGGCGGTGGAGATGGCTGGGGCCAGAGGCGGCGCGGTCGCTGCTGCTGGAGTCGATGGCGCAGCTGGAGAGGGAGCGGGCGCGCGCTTCCGACATCCGGCGGCGGCTCGAGGAGTCATACTCGAGCGGGACCGGATCAAGAGGCTTGTCTCCGAGCTCACCATCGTCAGGATTCGCCTCGCCGAGAGACGGCGGCAGCTAGAGCTCGACGCCGCGGTGGCGGCGAGCGGGGCGGATTAGGTTTTGTTCTTGGTAATCATCAGTAAACACTAAAAGTTCCTAACCCTAATTTTATGTTGTTGGAATATACGTGCTCTATTAATTGTGAAAGAATTATTAATAATTAATAGAGTTAATTAGATCTTACATTTGCATTCTATTATTTTGTTTGACCGTAAAGAGAATTGCATTTCGTTAGAGCAATCAAGTTGAAGCTGTTGGATGCTAGACCAATAAATTGACTAGTTTACTGTTTACTTGCTGATAATTTGTTGAATAATTAGTAGGAAGCAAAAACACTATAAATCGGTGCCAAGCCCATGTCACTTCATGGCAAACACGACACGGACACTCCAAATACACTGAGACACGGAAAATATGTACAATGTCTGTTATTGTGCCGGTTGACTCGTTTCCTATACGTGTCAGTTAAAACCATTAAATTAGAACAGGTAAGTTCAATGAACTGGATGACGTCTGGGAAGAGTAGGCAAGACAATACCGATTTGGCATATTGAATGCAACATGAGCAAGACCAACTTTACATTGGAACACTCAAATTACTGCCGCCTTCTCCATTGTGTCCACGGCTTGTATTAAGTGTATGTGTTGCACAGACACGACATGGAATATGGACAATGGGATATGGTCACGATGATATACATTTTTCTAAAAAACTATATATATATATATATATATATATATATATATATATATATATATATTTATATATATTTATTTATTTATTTATTTATTTATTTATTTTTTATTTTATTTTTATATATGTAAAATAAAATAAAAACATATATAAAATAAAATAAAAAAATAAATAAATAAATAAATAAATAAATATATATAAATATATATATATATATATATATATATATATATATATATATATATATATATATATATAATGTGACATACACAATTTCACACCTAAAAACATGCAATCTCAGCTGCACGCCATTTGAAATGAATGATACAGATTTGATAGAGTATTTTGTATTGATTAGCATGCATGACAAATTCAACATCCCACTAATTAATTCTTTCATGTTAAAAGAAAGCATAAGCACTTCAAAAATTTAAAAAACATGCAACCTCGGCTGCATACCATTTGAAATAAATGATTCAGATTTGATAAGAGTATTTTGTATTAATTAGCAAGCATGGCAAATTCAACATCCCACTAATTAATTCTCTGATGTTAAAAGAAAGCATAAGCACCTTGAAAAAAAAATACACCAAAAAATAGTTGTTTTGTCTATGCCACCATGTCTATATTGTGCTTGTGTCTTATTCGTGTCCGTTCAATGTAGACGTTAACCTTCGGTCAAACGGAAATATCTATCATGCTAGGGTCAGGTAAAGCTTTTCTTAGTAGTTGGCTTTGTGTTTGGATTGACTAAAAAGAAGAACAACGTAGAACTGTTTGTTTTCCTCTTGCTCGAATGTGTCACAACTAATTTATTTAGGTCATTTTGGTTCGATCAACTAGAGACAATTAAAATCAACCGAAATTATCGGTCTCGATAGAGGCCGTCCTGGAATCTAAATATATGGAAATGGAAAGAACAAGAAAAAATTGGTGGAGAGGAACAAGTTGGATACAAACATAACCGTAAAAATGCTAAAAGAAAGATTTGGGAGGAATGGAGGAAGAAGAAACCTATATCTCAAGCCCTACACTCCCATTAACCATTAGTTCAACCACGACTTCTGCTTTAACTCTATCTCTCAATCATCTCCTCTCATGTTTTTATCATTTGTACATTACTGAACCTGATCACGTGACAACCAATAACACCCATTCGGTTATGCAACGGCCACTTACATCATAATTTTTAGCATAGTTTGCACTATCAACCGATATCAATACCGATTTGATACCGAGGTTTGGCATGTCCTGAACCTTTACTGGCCGATATCGATACTGACCGATACCGACATTTTGGATCTCTTTTTCAGTCAATTCGACAAAAAAAAAATTGAACGAAAAAGATCAACCATCAAAGGTGTAATGAGCATGTAAAAGAAGATAGCTTATCTATCGCAGTAAATCAATCCTCAAGGGTGACTACTATTCCATTCAATTTTAAAACTACTAAAAAACAACATAGAAAACACTTATAATTATGACTAAATATAAAAAAATTCTAAAATTTTAATAATTTATTAATAGTTTTTTGCTTCTCGATATCATGAAAATTCGATAGTTTAATCCAAAATTGCGGATAGTGCAGATACCGTTGATCCTAATACTCATAGAAAGATTTCAATACGGATTCCGATACCAATAGTGCAAACCTTGGTTTCTAGTTCTCACTTCTCACCCCGATACAAACTGACATATTGGTAGACCATTGACCGTATAGATATAACGGCTGATATGCCTGATATATTGGCCGAGACACCACTCAGTCACCCAACGGTATATCAGTAATATCAGCCACCAAACTACACTTTTTCACAATCACAATGGTCGTGGGTTTCAAAATTTGTTACAGGTGTAGGGTGCTGTATACTCTTAATCCAATTTTTTTGAAAATTGGCAACATCATATAAATTTGAAGGATAATGGTGTCGGTATCTGATTGCACAAAGTATTGAACCGTCCCTTATAATTGAGCCAAAGTACACTTTTTCACAATTACAATGGTCGTGGGTGTCAAAATTTGTTACTGGTGTTGGGTGCCATACACTCTTTAACCTAAAAATTTGAAAATTGGCAATATCTTATAAATTTGAAGCATATTGGGTGTCAATAATTGATTGCACAAAGTATTGAGCCGTCCTTTGTAACTTTGAGGTATGTTAAGGAATATATATATATATATATATATATATATATATATATATATATATATATCCTTTTACAAATGACCTCTAGCCTAGCGATTAAGAGTGATGCATCCCTCCGGAGGTTGCTAGTTCGAGCAACGGAGATGTCATTTAATTCTCCTTTAGGGTAATTAAGTGGGGTGGTGGTGGGTGCGACACGGTCCGTAGGAGGCGGGAGCGGTGCGTTGCGACTCGGGTGGTGCGCGGATGCGATGTGGGTGCAGGTGCGGTGCCAGTGCGAAGTTGGTGTGGTGCGGTTGCGGTTGCGTGGCGTGATGGCCTTCATGCCGGGATGTAGCCTTCGGGCTGGGATGGTGCCTTTGGGCATAGAGATTGTATACATATGCCTTCAGGCTGAGTTTGTAGCATCTCGAATGGCCTGAATAAAATTTACCTTCTTCGAAAAAAAAATTGGAATAAGATAATTATTCCATGATCGCTCCCACTGGAAATCGAACCATCGCCCACTATATATATATATATATATATATATATATATATATATATATAGCCAATGACCCTCTAGCCTAGAAGAGGCATGCGGCCTGGGTGGGCGGGTGTTCGACTCACAGTGGGAGCGTTTACGGGATTATTCAGTGGAATTCTTGAAAAAATTACATCTTATATATATATATATATATATATATATATATATATATAGAGAGAGAGAGAGAGAGAGAGAGAGAGAGAGAGAGAGAGAGGTGAGGTGCCACCCTATGGAGGGTGTCTACTTGTCACCCCCCACATGCTATCATCATGCACCCATGTGCATGATGATAGCATGGGGGGTGACAAGTAGACACCCCCCCGTGAGGTGGCACCCTAGCTCCTTTATTCTATATATATATATATATATATATATATATATATATATATATATATATATGTTTATTGGAGAAGGTATTTTTATTACAAACTCCACAACCTGGTCCGAAGGCATACAAACTCAGCCCGAAGGCTACATCTCCAGCTACATCCCGGTCCGAAGCCGTACCTGCATATGGCCAGCGCCCGTACCCGATCTGCACCCGCACCACTGAGCCAATTAATTCCCCACTGGAAATTAATTGCTTCTCCCGTGGTCGAACCCACAACCACGAGGGAGGATGTCTCACACGCGATATATATATGTATATACCGTTTCTGGTATCGTCATATTATTGTATATATACCTATTTTTATAACACTATTTGAAATATTTATGGCGGTAGAAAATGCATTTTCTTTTCATGTAGACCCGTTGTTCCACATATCGGCCGGTATGACCGATATACTAGTTTTGAGGAGAAATCGATACGATTTGGGTGTCTGAGATAGAAAAATCAGTCCGTAAATATATCGGCCGATATACTGGTTTTAACTCGTATACGAGCCGGTTTGATCGATATACTAGCTTGTTTAACATATATAGATATACTAGCTTGTTTAACATATATAAATGTTAAGTTTGTGTATTTAAGTTTGTTGGTCCAAAATTTGATAGAAAATTATCCATTTTTCTTATTTGCAGATTTAAAACCTAAAATTTTAAAATTCAATGAGATTTTTTTTTCCTTAGCACGAAAACCGATCATCTCTCTCTCTCTCTCTTGAACCCAATTGGAAAAAAAAAACATAATAAGGGAAGAAGAAATAGTTGAAGAAAGAAGTCTTAGCGCTCAAAGTGAAAATAAATAAACTTACCTTTGGAAATTAAAGAGATGACGAATGATATATTTAGCTTACTTGCTTATGTTTTGTGATTTTCTTTTGGATGCTTAAAGAGATGACAAATGATATCTATAGCTTACTAGTTTATGTTTTGTGATTTTCTTTTGGGTGCTTCTAAATATTATCTTTGATGAATTTATGTAGAATTTTTCTTAATTATTAGTTTGGAGGATGATTTTGAGTTGTTTATTATTGAATTTATTTAAGGATACTTGTTAGATTTATATTAATGTTTTAATTTTGTTATGCATATGATATACGAAGTGAAATATTGTTTTATTGGGTCTATATTGTTCGATATGTACGGCATATCGCCTGGTTTTCGACTTCCTGTAGAACAAACTTCTAGCCGGTAGACCGATATCCCATATCAGAAACCTTGTGTGGGCCATGTAAACCCGTCTTGGTCCTCCAAGATCTAAGTTATAGTATTTCACCATATCCCCATTCCATCTCAGATTCTCAATGGCATGTTAGCCAAACAGTTCATAAGAAACCTTAAACCTTAAACCAACAGGTAGGGGAAGTCCAGGACAGCAAGCTTGAGATGCTAGACACTCGAACTGTAACTTGATATTTTCTTTACCTCCTCTATAAACACCTGAGAGCTAAATGCTTGGTATTTAATCAAGGTTAATCCTCTCTTTTCCTTCCTTGCACATTGGATGGCCACTTTCTTCCACCTTGGTTAACAAATAGCTGCACGAATACAACAAAATGGAACCACCCTACTATGCTCAAGTCTGGTTCTATGCATGCAGATACTCAATATATGGGGCTGTTGCTTATCCTCGATTGAAGGCTCGGGTAGTTTCTAGTATCCCAACATATTGTTTCACGATTTTCTTACCTCCATGCAGGGCCATTTCTGACATTCTAAGGACTCTGTACAAATAATAAAAAATGACTTTTTTCAACTACTCTAAAAAATGTATTATTTTCTGACATTCCAAGGATCATGATAGTGCGGTTTCTAAAAAAATAGGAAGTCCTAAATCTAAAAATAGAAATTTCATTTTAGTAATATGTATGGAGGTTAATTTTTTTGGGACCTTCCGGTTTTTAGGACCGTGTGCGCTCGACAACTTGTAACATGCTCAGAAATGGTCCTGCCACGTGCATCATATGGTAAGAAGGATGAGAAAATTTAGATACAAGGAAAAGATTGCAAACATGTAGCAACTAGTTTGAAGGATAACGTTGGCTTGAATTTTGTACAGTAAATGGACTTCAAATTCACAGTGCAGAGGACGTGGCTGTATGTTCTCTTGGTCTGCTATTAGATATAGCCTTAAAATTCATTTTCTTATCAATCCGATGGAAATGGTTATAGTTCATTTTCATATGTTATTAACTTATTAATGAGCCTTAAAATTCAATTCTAGATTATTTGCTCTTGCTCACCAAAATCCAACTATTTGGTTGGTCCTTTCATCATTCATTAACCAATATAAATGGGTTGAAGAATGATACACAAACACTTATTGCACAATCTTGGCACAAGCAAGATTAAATTCTGCAGTTTCATTATGTGCTCGGTTCGGGACCATGGAACCATTAATCGAATTACATGGCAGTTAATCAGATTACTCGGTATGTAAACTATTTTCTCATAAAAGAATTAGAAAAATCACATAAACATAATAAAATATCCAAGAGTGATAGAATAAACACAAAATATGTTCATAATGTAGAGTTAATAAAGATGTACAACTAGCAAGTTAAAACAACAAATGGTCTATAGATTTGTTATTGGCAGGGCTCCAAGATATGGCGCTGAGAGAAACTCCAAGAAAGGGCAAGAACTCAAAGATCAGAGAGAGAGAGAGAGAGAGAGAGAGAGAGAGAGAGAGAGAGGCCGCAAGTTTGGGGCAGAAAGGACATCAATAATGATAAAGAGAAAGAGAGAATGGGTATGTATGCTAACGTGGCCCGATAACATGGTAATGGGTATGTATCCTATGTGTAGGCATACAAATAAAGACGATACAAATACTGGATGCGGACATTTTCAAAATATGTGTATAATATGTAGTCATCTATGTTATATCAATACGGACATGGTATAGACTATAGATACATACACCATTTTCTATATCAGTGCAAGATAGCATATACCTATGAAATAAATGCTACATTAGAGACCATGTTAAATTAAGTATGTTAAGAATATGATGGAAAATTTACACTCATTTATCACTGCTACAAGATGAGAGTGACAAAGCTCGGTACCTTCCCAAAAGTTGGCATAAGAAAATGCCAGTAGGAAATACATCGTCTTCTTTTGACCAATGAATTCTGCAAATTGATGTTGATTTGAGAACTTGTGTGTATTTTCCCTATTACTTCATTGTTCCCCTATTTAATAGATTTCTTTCTTCTGCAGCTTTGCTTGCAAACCAACCGCGTATGTTAGCTCAGTTCAAGAAACAATCTGAACAGCAGCTAGCGGGTGTTTTATATTGCAAAGCTAAATGGTCGTGTAATCTTCATTGGATTCTGCGCGCATTATGGATTCTCGGCCTCGAGGGTTGGGTTGTCCAAACCGGAGCTTATTTTGGTTGTCACTTGATCCTTGTTGTAGGCTGATCCTGATCCTGGGGTCACCTCAACCCCCGACTTGCAGGCCATGCTGGAACTGTGAAGTTGCCCTAAGCATAGGGGGTTGTCCAAGCCCAAAGTCTTGTCAGATTTACATCTGGGTCGGTCATGTTCATATATGAACTCGATCACATCTGTGATAATCTCTATAGTAGAATAATACGGTAGAATTCTTCCCCTCTGTATTAATTTTGAAGAAATTGGGTATGTATAGTTAACAATTTATTCAGTTCCATATTACATGCTGTCTGGTTTGCAATTTATTCCTCAATTACTTCTGGAAAATCGCTACTGCCATATGACTTAGTTACCACCGAGTTTACTGTTGTTTTGAAATTTCCTCTGTTTTAATGATGTCGTCGTCGTTCGCATACTTGTTTGTATATTATAATTTATGAAATTCGTAGCAATAACATTCTTCATTGTTTTTGTCAATGCTCTACTAAAACCTTTGTTTTGTGAAGGCTATTGGGCTGGCCCGAAGGGTTGGATTGCCTTAGCCGAAGCTTATTTTTGTTGCGCTTCATCCCTGTTGAAAAGATATATGTTTAATTCGGGTTAGGATTGGCTCAATCCTAAAAGAAAACTAAATGACCTAGGGGTTACCCTATGGAGGGGGTTGTTCAAGTCCGAGGTCCTGTCATGCTTACCCCTGGATCGGGCCCTGATAACAGAACTCCCATTTATTTCAGTAGTAACAAAACTCAGTTGGAAACTAAGAGCACATGGTTTGTCGCATCACTTGAGATTGTGGAGCATGTAAGCAGGGGCGGATCTAGGTGTTGCATGGGGTGGGCTGGAGCCCACCCCAAATTTTTATTTTACTTTTTTTCACCATATAATTTTTTTTTTGATTTTTTTATATGGACTAGTCTATTTCTAGCCCCCCCCCCCCCCCCCCCCCCCCCCCCCCCCAAATTTTTGGTAGCCCACCTCACTTATAATTTCTGAATCCGCCCCTGCTTGTAAGTATCTATTCTACTATATAATAAAGAAAGTAGGCTTCACCATTAAAGTTTTTTTTCTCCCCAAAAATACCTTTCAATATATTTACTAATTAAAAGTTTGATTAAAGTTAGAACGAGTATCTAGATAAAGTTATTAAAGCTTTTTAACATCATTCATTCATTTTAAAATAAATAAATGAATGCATTCATGAACTACAGAAGTTAACGTTGTAAGATTCTTAAGTACCGCATGTGTTGGTAGAAAAATGTAAGTTTTTTCATTAGCATCATTCATTCATTTAAAAGAATTAAGTGAATGCATTCACTAATTATGGAAGAAAACTACACTAACATCATTCATTTATTTAAAAATTTCTGGAAATTGCTGAGAAACCCAATTTCGGGGTGGGCTTTTATGAAAATCCACCCGCTGGATGAGTTTTATGAAATACCCAGAATTAAGTATTTTCACGTTAAATATTCCAAGATTCTTTTTAGATGCTCTGTATTTACAAAATTAATACCATAACTACCCCTCCGCACAAAACTCAGATTTGGATTGCGATTCTCGTCTTCTTCTTCTTCTTCTTCTTCTTCACGAGAGATCTGAATTCCATTGCTCTCATTTTCAGCAGAGATCGCAAAGATCGTTCGTAGTTCACCGTATTTTTTTTCAGTCGAACTCCGATCATCACTCATCTTCTTCTTCTTCTTCTTCTTCTTCTTCTTCTTCTTCTTCTTCTTCTTCTTCTCCGACAATTAGGTCAATTATGGAGAGAAGATCTTCTTCTTCTTTTCCATAAGAGTTAGCATCGTTTTGAAAGAAGAACGAAAACTCTTAAATCTTTATTCATGTCAAATTTCTTCCCACAAAACAAAAAAATAAAAAATTAGATTTCTGTCAACTGTTCTCCGTCGATATCTCACGAAGAATAGTCATTCTCCTGCATTTTAACAAGGAGAATGCCATTCTCCGTGTTGAATGTCATTTTCCGTGTTACTAACACGGAGAATGGCATTCTCCGTGTTTCTAACACGGAGAATGGCCATTTTCCTGTGTTTTAATATTTGAGTGACCATTCTCCGTGTAAATTAACACGGAGAATGCCATTCTCCGTGTAATTTTAGCACGAAGAATGGCCATTCTCCGTGTAATTTTGTCACGCCCCAGAACCAGAATACTGGAGAGCGGGGACGTACATAGCCAGCTACGTATATTGAAAAGGAATCCACCTCGATATACGGTCACGGCTGTCTAGATATATGAGGGTTTACTACAAGCCAACAGTCTCTTAAGGTCATAAACAAGCCTATTGCCTCAATCTCAAGCAAGTAATATAGATACAAGATGTTAGACCACCAAATATACAATAAAAGACGTCCCAAATATTACATATTCAGTTGATCATGAAGCTAGTCGTACAAAATGTCAGGACTAGCAAGAGTTCAGTCATACATGATCAACCCTAGGATTTGTTAATCATGTTACAGCCCGTAGGCAGACAGTAAGTAAATGTGCATCGAGCTAACAGGTGCTCGTCGGCTAAACGCCTCAAAAAGAATAATTTTTACAATAAAGTGGGTAAATCAAAAAGGGGAAACCCACTCTTGGCCCGGGTTCCGTCTAGTTGTCACAATTGGGCAGGAAGCTTGGTAGATCCTCGGGAGCTGCTCCGAAATCTGGCCACACAAAACCAGCTGGGTCAACCCCAGAAAGAGCAAGTGCCACAAGGGGGCCACGAAATAAGAACAAAAGCCAGCAATCAGCACAATAGAATCTAATATTAAAACTAGAACTTACGAAAACATGTCAGGATGATATACGACGAGATAACCATGGAACTATTCCGATAGCCAGGTTACAACCCGTAAACCAAACAAGGACCGGGGTTGTAACCATTCATCTGAACAGAACTTGGTTTCCCACCATTTATCGGCAAGATAGTAATGTAAGAGAATCAAGACCGGAAACAATCTTGTACAGGATCAAGACATAGCTAGACTAGTTATACCTCATTCAATCAATCACGGCCAAGCAGATCCTACGGCTTACTACTTTAACTAACTAGGGTTATCACAGGCCTAATTACTAACAAGATGCAGTGAGATTGACCCACAGCCACAAGCCCTGCAGACCATCCAGGTTACCCAGGTCGAAATTAGGGGTTGAATTCAGGTGGGTACATCGTCCAGGAAACGCATGTACCCTTAGGTGACTTAGAGGTGCAACACGTAATAGTGCGCTGAAAATGTGCCCTACTCGACGGCATGCTACAGATCCCAAGAGCGCCCAGGTAACGGAATTGCCTGTAGCTGTGTCATCTCTTCGTGACTACTGTTGTTATTCTAGTCTTTACCCTTAATCCATTTTGGTAGGTACTCCTGACCGTGGTACTCAGGAGTCCCATCCTAGACATGATGCAAGACTGGACAAGTGGATTAACAAGCAAGCAAGAAGAACCACCCACGGTGTCAAGGCAGGTCAAGTTAAGTTATCAAGTCAAGTCAAGTCAGGAGTGCGCCGCCACGGGCCACTATCAAGTTATCAAGATAAATCATGTCAGGGTACTTGTCAGGAGTGTGCCACGACGGGCCACTATCAAGTCAGATTGGTCATGTCAGGAGTGCACCACTATGGGTCACTGTCGTGTTATGTTAGTTCCTTGTCATACCAAGCCAGGTACAATAGTCATTCCAAACATATTAAGTAAAATCAGTTCATGACAAAAGGCGTAAGGATATAAAATGGGCGTAAAATATCTAATAAAATACCAATATATAGGACTATAGAAGAGCCAAGATCAAGAAATAAACAATATTCATCATAGACAAGTAGGTTGTGCAAGGGGGTCAGGGGTTGGGCTGCGCAGGGTATGTACTGCGCATGGAAGAGCTGCGCAAGAGTTGCCTTGCGCATGGGTAGACTGCGCATGGGGTCAAGGGGCATAGGGTAAAAGGGGCACTGGGGATGTACTGTACAATGGGTCATTGCGCATGGACCAAGGGTACAGGGGCTGCCTTGCGCATGGGTTGGTTTGCGCAAGGGTAGGTTGCACAGAGTATGGACTGCGCAATGGTCGAGTGCGCAGGGGTTACCTTGCGCATGGCTGGCTTGCGCATGACTAGCTTGCGCCAGCGCAATCCAGCGCAGCGCAAAGCACTGGCTGAGCCTATGCGCAATCGGCCATGCGCTAAAGAGCACAGGCCGGGGTGCGCAAACGGTCAAGTGCTAAAGAGCACTGGCCGAGAGCCTTCACCAAGGCTGAGATGAACTCCTCAAGAACACCAAAACTTCAAATCTTCATAACTTAGCCAAATCAAAACCAAATCTAGATTTTCAAAGTTCTATCTTGAGTAAAATCGAATTCTCTTCCACATGGAAGCATCAAAAACCCATAAAATTCAACTAAAATAGATCAAAACCATGTAAATCCGAAAATAACTAAAACTTAGATCTAGAACAATGGAGACTCCAAATCGCAAAATGCCAAGTTCTAATGTTGTTCTCCATGTCCTAATCTAGCTAATGGACAAATAAAATTGGGTCCTTATATGGTGGCAAGGTGCACTTGCCTATGGGTTGGGGAGTTGTGTGGAAGAAGGAAGAAGAAGTTGTAGGAAATTAATGGAGTTATGGAGGAGAGAGAAAAGGTTGGTGGGTTTTAATGAGGGTGGTTGTGATGGAATGGAGGTGGAGAATAGGCTAAGGTGTTCCACTCATGATAAACCAAACCAAACCAAACCAACTCCACAAAATAAAACCAAGCCATGGTCCAAAACCCATTTACGAGAAACCAAATCCACAAGTCGAGAAAATAAAATACGTGCCAAAATCAATTACGAGTACAAATACGAAATACAGGAAATGGGGGTGACAATTATACGGAGAATGGTCATTAATACTGAGAATAACCATTCTCCGTGCAAATTAACACGGAGAATGCCATTCTCCGTGTAAATTAACACGGAGAATGGCATTCTCCGTTTTATTTAACACGGAGAATGCCATTCTCCGTGTTAATTTACACGGAGCATGGTTATTCTCCTGCGTTTTAACACTGGAATGACCATTCTCCGTGCCAAATTACACGGAGAATGGACATTCCCCGTTTTATTTAACACAGAGAATGGCATTCTCCGTTTTATTTAACACGGAGAATAGCATTCTCCGTGTTTCTAACACGGAGAATGGCCATTCTCCTGTGTTTTAATATTTGAATGACCATTCTCCGTGTAAATTAACACGGAGAATGTCATTCTCCGTGTAATTTAGCACGAAGAATGGCCATTCTTCGTGTAATTTAGAACGGAGAATCCGTACTAAATTATACGGAGAATGGTCATTAATACTGAGAATAACCATTCTTCGTGTAAATTAACACGGAGAATGGCATTCTCCGTTTTATTTAACACGGAGAATGCCATTCTCCTTGTTAATTTACAAGGAGAATGGTTATTCTCCTGCGTTTTAACACTGGAATGACCATTCTCCGTGCCAAATTGTCACGCCCCAGAACCAGAATACTGGAGAGCGGGGGGAATGACTCAGCCAGCTACGTATTACGGGTAGATGAATACCGTATAATACGATCAATGCTGTCTAACCAGACGAGGGGGTACATACTACATAAAAGTTTACTATGGTCATTACACATCTATTGTCTCAATCATTCAAACAAGAAACAGAAATATAGAACATGTAAGGTAAAGCAGTAAGGCGTCCCAAACGCTCAGTCAAAATGTTCTTGAGATCTGGCTTTACAAAACATAGCCAGATGATATAGCAAGCGTACACAATTGTTATCAGCTGCAGTCTGACTTAATTACAATTATGCGAAAGTAAGTACAAGACAATCCGACTAACATGTCGGTGCCAAACGACAAAGTATAAAGTAGATAACAAAACGAGTGGTAAAGTTAAGGAACCCACTCGAGGCCTCCTGCGATCATTCCTCTAGTATTGACCATCTTGGAGGTGGAAGTACGCTGAGTCCTCGAGAACTGGCTCTAAATCTGGCCATGCAAAACCAGAGAGGTTAGACCTCTAATAGCAAGTACCACAAGGAAGCACGACATGAGAACTAAAACCAGTAAGTAAGAGAATATAATAATAGATCTCTGCTTGCTACTAGAACTCACATCACATCAAGACACTTCGAACCAACCTCCCAACCAAACAAGGACAGAAGTTGGCCCGTCATGTCCTGACATTCTGATCATCCCAGTTAGGTAACAGAGTACAGTGCACAAACAAATCATCTTGAACGGCCAATCAACTCCTACGGCTTGCTATTATGAGTCCCAAGTTATCCTGGAATAATGCAATTAGGGATTCCTCAGTTCTTACTATGTGCAAGCAAGACTAGTCTATCCAGTCAATCAATTGGCCCATGCATGAATTAGACGAGTCCTAGCAGGACGCCCGTCAATATACAATATACCATAATAATAAAAGCAGATACTGTTCCCTGCCCGTGTGGCAGATTTACAGTATCTGTGGGAACCAGCCGGCCCGTCGGGACTACTCGTCCCAAGGGGGCTGCCATGTAAGAATTCGGGAATCCATTCTCTCCATGCAATCATTATTTTATTTAACTTAATAGTCTCTACGTTGAGTGAAATCCCATGCCGTGGATCATGGTCATTCAAATGAGTACTTTCGTACGGGGTACGATATGCACAACTCTACAACGATACCAGTGCGGTTAGGTTGCAGGTCTTACATAGCGTAATGCAACAATCAAATCTATCCACGGTAATCATGCCTTGACCATAAAGTGCACATGCTTTTTTTGTAGAAAAATAACTAAATAAATAAATAAATAAATAGATTGAAGCCTACATATATATGTATGTCAATATTCGGGATCAGCCAGTCGAGTACAATAGTTCATAACATGAACGTGTCTCATTCATTTCATTCAATAAGACGACTAGCCAGTCTCTTGGTTCCAATTAGGAATGCATGATCAATTTAGTCAAGATCACAATCATTATCAATGGTGGCAAGGCATGAAAGTCAACTAGCATTCAGTGGGGTCGAGTCTACGACTCTCAGGGTTTAATTCTAGTCAATCCAGGTATCTATAACTCAATTCACGACGCATGGTACATCCCACGTAACAATCTATATTTAACAGAAATATTAACATATCATGATCATATCAAGTTTATGCAAAAAGGCGTAAGGATATAAAATGGACGTTAAACATCTAATAAGATATCAATATACAGGGCTATAAAAGATCCAGGCAAGGAAAATGAAACCAAACTGACATGCTGACATAAGACCAAGTCGGCCAAAGGCCATACGCTCAGTGCAAGAGTCATATGCTCAGGTCAGGCTACGCTCAGGAAGGCAGCGTATGGACTCCATACGACTCCTTGACACTCAAGTGAGCGTATGCAAGTCATACGCTTAAAAAAGGCAGCGTATGAGCTCCATACGACTCCTGACCATTCAAGTCAGCGTATGCAAGTCATACGCTCCCAAAAGGCAGCGTATGGACTTCATACGACTCCTGACCATTCAAGTCAGCGTATGCAAGTCATACGCTCCCAAAAGACAGCGTATGGACTTCATACGACTTATGACCATTTAAGTCAGCGTATGCAAGTCATACGCTCCCAAAAGGTAGCGTATGAACTTCATACGACACACGCTTCCAAAAGGCAGCGTATGCAAGACACACGCTTCCTAAAAAGGTAGCGTATGGACTCCATGCTGCGCTAAAGAGCGCGCACAGCTCAGTGACGCAGCTAAAAAGCTAGCATACACTGCTCATTGTCTTCTCCAAACAGCAAGAACTCCATGGTTGCACCCCAAAGCTTCAAAAGTCCATAACTTGGTCAAAATAAGTCCGAATCCAACTTTCCAAAGGTCAAAATTGGGTAGGATGAACTGCTCTACGATATGGAACCATCAAATCTTGAGAACAAAGGAGTTTGCTAGATCAAAACCCATAGACAACCGAAAATACAATAACTTAGATCTACAAGAAATGAACCAATGAAATCAAAAATACTAAGCACTAAACTCTCTTAGAATCATGAGAGAAAGAATATTGAACCATAAAATATGGTCCTCATGTAGAGCAAGATGTACTTGCCTAGTTGGTAGGTGGAGAGAGTAATGAAAGGAAGAAGAGGAGTAATGGTGAGAAGTAAAGTAAATGAGAAGAGAGAAGAGAGAGGGTGGCTTTAAATAAAAGGTGGTGGTAGGTGGGAGTTGGGCCGGGTCCAATGGGTCGGGTTGACCACCATGAACCCGAGAACCCAATAAGACTAAGGCAGGGAATAAAATGCAGGAATTAAAATGCAGAAACAAAATTGCAGAAATATAATTGCAGGAAATAAATTAACATAAAAATTAAAGAGCAGCTAATTAATTAACATGAAAATTTTAAAGAGCAGATAATAGAATTGCAGAAAAATAAAGTGCAGAAAATAAAATGCAGATAATTAATTAACATGAAGTTATAGGAATTTAAATACAGGATACTACATGATAAATACTAAATAAATACATTCAGGCAATATACGTATTAGAATACGCATTCCGGGAACGGGGAGTGACACAAATTACACGGAGAATGGCCATTCTCCGTTTTATTTAACACGGAGAATGGCATTCTCCATGTTTCTAACACGGAGAATGGTCATTCTCTTGCGTTTTAACACTGGAATGACCATTCTCCGTGTTAGAAACACGGAGAACGTCATTCTTCGTTTTATTTAATACGGAGAATGGTATTCTCCGTTTTATTTAACACGGAGAATGGCATTCTCCGTGTTTCTTACACGGAGAATGGTCATTCTCCTGCGTTTAAACACTGGAATGTTCATTCTCCGTGCTAAATTACACGGAGAATGACCGTTCTCCGTGTAAATTAAGATGGAGAATGGCTATTCTTCGTATAATTTAGCACGGAGAATGGCCATTCTCCGTGTAAATTAAGACGGAGAATGTCATTCTCCGTGTTACTAACACAGAGAATGGCCATTCTCCGTGTAAATTAAGATGGAGAATGCCATTCTCCGTGTTACTAACACGGAGAATGGCCACCCTCATGCAAAATTAACATTCTTCGTGTTCTAACACGGAGAATGTCCATTCTCCTGCATTTTATGGTCAGTTGAAACTTTGGAGGGCCATAACTTTTGACTGGGAGGTCGAAACGAGGTCCCGTTTGTCGCAAAATGAGCGTATCGTCGAGGAGCCTGAGATTAACCGCCTCTCCGTTAGACGAACTTTCAAAATTTTAGAATCGCAAAAAAAATGATGTTTGGACCTCCGTTTTAGCACTTTTGCCGTTTGTCTTGGTCTTTCCGAAATTTTCTGACGAGTTTTTGAAGATTTTTGAGGAGAAAACATAGATTCGAAATTGAGCAACGTATGGAAGAAGATGAAGCATCGAAACGTTTTTTTTAAGAGCAGTTTCGTGGGTGTTTTCAATAAATTAAAAGGAATGACAAAAGGGTCATTCGGAATCCGCTTTGGATAAGTTTCTCTAATTCTGGACACGCGATGAAAGTTTTTTTAGCGGTGGGTTTTTCATGAAACTTTTTTAGTTTTTGGACATTTCATAAATTTTCCCTTAAAAATTTAATAGATGTTAAAAAAATTAACATACATCTAAAATAAGTGCAAGGCACGTTAATGATAATAATATACTCATTTTAGGGTTACTTGTTCATGTAATAAGCAAAGACTTCTCTCCATCTCTCTTCTCATACTTTAGAATATTAGATTACAACACAAATGTGTACTATATCATGAAGACTCAAGATCTCCAATCATCTTCGAATGAAAGAGTAAGTAGATTTTAATTTTTTTAAGCCCTAACTATTCTTCTTCTGCCACAACTGTTACTGGTAGCACATGAGTTCCTCGAAAACTAACTTGACCGCCTATGACAGCAGAACTTTTTTTGATGACATACAAAATTCTGGAAACTAACTTGGTCGTCTCTAGAAGGAAAAATATTTCTCGCAGAAACTAAAATAGTTACACGCAACAAACCAAACTCAATGGGACCTCGGTCGAGGACGTTGTCCCATGAATCTGTGGTCGTCACTTCTTCAAATCATGTATAAATCTATAGTCCTCCATGATGTCATCAGTGAGTGCATATGGTTGCAAGTCATAATAATGTAATAATATATGAAGACAACGTCACATATATTGATTATGTGAAAAAGGACTACATCAAGTCATCAAGGGAGACCATGCCAAACACATCGTACCAAATTTTTTGGGTCTGGTTCAGGTACAACCTGAATCATAAAACTATTCAGATTTGGTACGGAAGGGCTGGGTTTGGTATTCCTACTGGCCTCATTTTCATTTTTCTTTACAGGACAGCCTAAATATTAGGCGCCTTCGGGTCCAGAATCTAAAAGCAAAAAACTGAAAATAAACCTGACCGGGTTCGCAAAATATTTGGAAACTCAAAAGTATTTCGAGTCGGACTCTGAATTTTACATAAATCGGACACAGGACCTAACTCATTGACAGCCCTATACTCTTCAAGGTGGAGATTCCCGGATAGCTCCCCCATCTAAGAATTCATTGACGTTTACCAATTTTAAACATCAATGATTAGTTAGTTGAGGGACAAGGTCATAATACTCGCTGTCATGACCTAAACTAGGTACCTTCTCCTTTTTAAAATATATATATATGGGTTCGGATCCGGAGTCCCGTGGGAGTTCTGTCGTCTTCGATCGTTGGATCGAGCGGACGTGCACGCGGGCCCCCACGCGGACCCCGATCCGATGGTGCAGGGGGAAGCGGGGCTCCCCCCTCAAGACTTTTGATATGTGTCATATATATTTTTTTGTCATATATATATATATATATATATATATATATATATATATATATATATATATATATATATATTGTCACGTCCCAGAACCAGAATACTGGAAAGTAGGGACGAAACAAAGCCAGCTACGTGTATTAGAGTACGCCAGTACCCCAATATACGATCAAAGCTGTCTAAAAGACTAGTGGGAAGACTCTAACATGCCACTGACGACTCCTATGGTCGAACAAATCCTATCTCAATCCAACAACAACAAGTATCAAGAGTATATCAAATATAAAAGTAAAGAGGCGTCCCAAAAAACTGTATCATACATGATCATGAAGCTAGTGAATACAAAATGCTATACTAGCAAAGTACTAATATACATGATCACTATATCAGTTTAGATCTAATATAATACATCATGTTGACCGAAGTCTGAGAAAGTCTCGAAATAATAGGGCTAACACATGCCCTAACTAACACCACCACAATGAAATAAACCGCAAGTGGTAAGAAGAGGGAACCCACTCACGAGGAGGAACAACCGCAGATCTAAGCCGGCGGCGGATCATCCAGAGAAAGGTAGGGAGAATCCTCGGGCTCCAGCGGTAAATCTGGCCAGACAAAACCAGTGGGATCAGGACCCAAATAGCAAGTACCACAAGGAAGCTCGAGGTGCACGACAAAATCCAACAACAACACAATAACATAATGACAGAAGTAAATAAATGCGGGTCGAGACTAGTGCGGTACCAATGCACGTATCTCAAGAATGTAAATGACTGAATGGAAATACTGAACAATATAGCTATGGAACAGAATAATCCGACGAGCAACAAAGGGTTTAGGAACTACTAGAAATCGGAGCTACAACCCTTAAACCAAACAAGGATCGGGGTTGCAGATCTTTTTCCTAGCAGAACTTAGCCTCTGGCCACTCACCGACACAAGAGCTTATAAGGTAACACACAATCAAAAGTGCACGGCCAATCATTGACTACGGCTTGATATCATTAACTAGCTAGGGTTATCACAATCCTAATTACTAGTATGCAAGTTGAAAAACTTCAGTACCACCTACGTTGCAGTAACTCGGATGGCCAATGGGACGACGACGGTAGAAGAAAAGAAATACAATCAACCAAACAATCTCAATCAATAGTAGATAAACATCTACTCCAAAAATGAAACATATCAATAGTAGATAAACAACATCTACTCAATAACATATCAATAGTAGATAAACATCTACTCAATCAATAGTGGACAGGGGCCCACGCCAATCGGGGTTATCCCTGCCACTGTGGGGGCCCATAGCGATCCGAGTACGCGGTAGCATGAAGTCTCCTCCCCTCCCAATGATCTATATGAGTTTACTAGTCAATTACCTATAACATTCATTTTTAATTCTCAAGTCGTGGACACTCAAGAATCGTCCTATAATGACGAGCCATGGGTACAAGTCATTTGCGAGATATCTATGGCAAATGTTCTCAATACACATTACATGCGATACAATAGACAATACTCACACTCGATTGTCCATTGCCAAGATGCAAATAGATTAAACATATAACAAGTTAAATCCACGGTGTCAATATAGAACATGCATTCAGTCTCAATCTAGAAGTCAATCAGAAATCAAATCTCAATCTGGAATTCAATCGACAAAATCAGTACATGAGTGCGCTACTACGAGCCACTAAATCGAGCTAGGCATATACAGTAATCTGGAGTGCACCATGACAGACCACTATCTATAATCTGGACATAGAACAATACATGAACACAAGCATGTATCATGTATATAGGATGTACAATCATTCTCTAACTATCCAAGGTCATCTAATCATGTTAAGAGTCCATTACAATTGAGAAAATATCAAAAACGGATAAAAACAGACAAAAACAGCCTAAAACGACATAAAACGGCATACCGGCGGTATACTGCGGCATACCGGATATTCCGGCCTAAAGACAGAAAGTTTCTGGTGCAAAAATCGGCATACCGTCGGTATACTACGGCATACCGTCGGTATACCGTTTTTCCAAACAACAACAAAATACAAATTTTTGCCAAAACTTGTTTCGGCCATAAAAATTTCATTTTAAATCGAAATTCGGATTTTCAAAAGTCAAAATTGAATAGAATTGAATTTCCTACAACATGAAAGTATTGGTTTTCACAAATTAAAACATTTGATAGATCAATACCTCAAAATACTCGAAAATCATATCTAAAAACTCAGATCTACGTAATACCGTCGATCAAAACCAAAAGTGCTATATACTAAACATGTTAACAATTTAAATAAGCATATTATAGGCCAATAAAATTTTAGTTTCTATGGAAAACAAAAATAAAGTATGGTCATGTCACTTTTGAGCAAGATGTACTTGCCTAGGTTAAGTTCCAAGCCTAATCTTCTACTCCACCACCAAGAGGGGCACGAAACCACACTCTAGGCCTAGGCCAAGCTTTCCTAGGCTTGAGGAAGAGGGAAGAGAAAATGGAGAAGGAAAGAAAAGAGAGAGGAGAGAGAAACTTAATGGATATATATAGAAAAGGGAATTAATCGTGACCGTTAGATCGTGATCTATGTCACATTCTTGATCAATCCTAACTATTGAAAGAAAACCAATTGTCCATTGGATAATAGAATGCATCTACACTATTCACAAAAATATCTAAATATTATTCATCAAAATATCCAAAACACTATTCATGAAAATATCGGAAACACTATTCACGAAAATATCTGAAATCGAAAATATCTAAAATGTGAAAAATCTGTCCGAGTGGTATGCCGTCGGTATACTCCGGTACACCGTCGGTATACCGGCCAAGGAGAAAATCTATAATTTGAAAAAAATTTAAAGCGTTCCGAAAACCGAGAAAATACGAAATACAATACAAAATATGTATCTGTATATAAATACCGATACCGTGAGACGAGTCTCACACATATATGAAATGTCCAAAAATTTACCGCAAAATAACATTTTATCGCGTGTCCAGAATTAGCGAAAAATATATAAAAGGGTTTGGAACGACATTTTTGCCCTTCTAATTTATTGAAAACACCCACGAAACCTACTCTTCAAAAAAAAATATTTCGATTCTCAAAAGTGATAAAATGTTAATGCTCAAAAAAAAATATTTCGATTCTCACACGAAACATACATCTTGCTCAGAAGTGACATGACCATACTTTATTTTTGTTTTCCATAGAAACTAAAATTTTATTGGCCTATAATATGCTTATTTAAATTGTTAACATGTTTAGTATATAGCACTTTTGGTTTTGATCGACGGTATTACGTAGATCTGAGTTTTTAGATATGATTTTCGAGTATTTTGAGGTATTGATCTATCAAATGTTTTAATTTGTGAAAATTTATGAAATGTCCAAAAATTGCAAAAGTTTTATGAAAAATTTACCGCAAAATAACATTTTATCGCGTGTCCAGAATTAGCGAAAAATATATAAAAGGGTTTGGAACGACATTTTTGCCCTTCTAATTTATTGAAAACACCCACGAAACCTACTCTTCAAAAAAAAAATATTTCGATTCTTCCTCTTCTTCCATACGCTGCTCACTTTCGAATTTAGGTTTTCTCCTCCAAAATCTTCAAACCTTACTTCAAAAACTCGTCAAAAAATTTCGGAAAGACCGACAAACGGTAAAACTGTTAAAATTGAGGTCAAAATATCATTTTTTTGCGATTCTAAAATTTTGAAAGGCCGACAAACGTTGAAGCTGTTTATCTCAGGCTCCTCGAAAATACGCTTCTTTTGCGACAAATCGGGCCTTGTTTCGACATCCCAGTCAAAAGTTATGGCCCTCCAAAGTTTCAACTGGCCATTCTCCGTGTTAAAATACAGGATAATAGTCATTCTCCGTGTTAAAATACAGGAGAATAACCATTCTCCGTAGTAATATCACAAAAAATGGCAATTCTCCGTGTTAATATCAACACGGAGAATTGCCATTCTCCGTGATTAAAATGATGGAGAATGGCCATTCTCCGTCATTTTAACACGGAGAATGGCCATTCTCTGTCATTTTAATACGGAGAATGGGCATTCTCCGTGTTAAATTGACGGAGAATTGCTATTCTCCGTGTTAAAATGACGGAGAATGTCCACTTTCCGTGTTAAAATATAGGAGAATGGTCATTCTCCGTGATTTTAACACGAAGAATGACCATTCTCCGTTGTTAAAATCACGGAGAATGACTATTCCTCGTGTTAAAATGCAGGAGAACGGTCATTCTCCGTGTTAAAATCACGGAGAATGTATCACGGAGAATGGCTATTCTTCGTGTTAAAAAGATGGAGAACAGTTGACAGAAATCTATTTTTTTATTTTTTTTTTGTAGCAGAAAATTTGTCAGTAATAAAGATTCAAGAGTTTTTCCGTTCTTCTTTTAAAACGTTGCTAACTCTTATAGAGAAGTAGAAAAAGATCTCTCCATAATTGGCCTAATCGCCGAAAAATTTCAAATCTCTCCACGAAGATGATGATGATGATGATAATGAGCGATAATCGAAGTTCGACTGAAGAAAAGCACAGTGAACTACGAACGATCTTTGCGATCTCTGCTGAAGATGAGAGCAATGGAATTCAGATCTCTCGTGAAGAAGAAGAAGATAAAAATCGTAATAAAAATATGAGTTTGTGAATTCAAATACATATATATGACCAAATTTGTGCGAAGGGGTAGTTATGGTATTATCAGAATGACAATTTTGTAAATACAGAACATCTAAAGGGAATCTTGGAATATTTAACTTGAAAATATATAATTATGGGCATTTCATTAAACCTACCATGCGGGTGGGTATCTCAGCAATTTCCAGTATATATATATATATATATATATATATATATATATATATATATATATATATATATATATATATATATATATATTGGAACCAGGTAAATTATTTCTGGAATCGCTCCCACTGGGATTTGAACTCCTGACCTCTCGGGCCGCATGCATCTCTTTTAACCAATAGGCTATATTAGTATATATCCTATACGGGAATAACTTACGAGACAAAGTTACGGGATAATTTAAAAAAAAAAAATCTTAGCGGAGAGAAAAGAAAGAAACATACGTGTTCTAATATTAATATTAAAACAAATCTATTAAAATATAAATTAATATTTGCATCTAAATCTTTTCGTAAACAAATCTAATGTATAATCTATCTTCCGAATCATATATAAAAAATAATCTATCATTAAATCTGTCTTTAAAGAACAAATCTATATTTAAAAATATTAATATTAATATTAATGTTAATATAAATATTAATGTTAATGTTAATGTTAATATTAATATTAATATTAATGTTAATATTAATATTTATTTTATATTAATATTAATATTAATATTAATGTTAATGTTAATGTTAATATTAATTTTAATTTTAATTTTAATGTTAAGTTTAATGTTAATCTTAGTATTAGTTTTGATTTTGATTTTTAATTTTTAATAGTAATATTAAAACTAAAATTATAATTAAAATTAACATTTAAATTAACAATTAACAATAAAATTAACATTAAAAATTAATATTAATATTAAAATTAAAACGAATATTTCAAAATAGATTTGTTTTGAAAGATATATTATTTTTTCAAACAAATCTATCTTTTTTTTAAAATAAATATAAATTTATCTATCTAAATTAAACTGATGGATATAAGATAAGATGCATTTGATTTTAAAAAGGGAGAGAATTAAAATTTCTACATAATGAAAATTTGGAAAAAAAACGTGTATGTTTAGTGATCCCGTAACATTGTCCCGTAAGTTCCCGTACAGAAAGCTTGTTTTATATATATATATATATATATATATATATATATATATATATATATATATATATATATATATATGGCTTCTGAAGATGTTCAATTTAGAGTTTGGCTTCTACGATGAC